>CAJQUW010008382.1:22500-203333 GCA_907163375.1 Prostheceraeus crozeri
TGATAACACGTGTCACAAGTATACTTTGTACAAACTTTGGTCGTTTTCTGTCTATTTTGACATTGCTTCACTCGCTAATCAGGGCTTCCTGCACTTGGTGTCCTGCTGCTATTGTCTATCGGTCTATTGTTTCATCTGGTCCTAGCACTGATCTGTGGCCCATTTCTTTCATTAACTGAAACGCTCTCTCTGGCACGTTCCTACACTTTGCTGCATCTTCCTCTCTTCTAGCTCTCTTTCTCTAACGGCTCTCCTCATCTACTCTCTTTCTCTCTATCTCATATACTCTCTCTCTCTCTCTTCTTCTCTGGCGGATCTCTCTCAGTCTCTCCTCTTCTCTCTCTCTCTCTCTCTCTCTCTCTCTCTCTGTCTCTCTCTCTCTCTCTCTCTCTCTTCTCTCTCTCTCTCTCTCTCTCTCCTCTCTCTCTCTCTCTCTCTCTCTCTCTCTCTCTCTCTCTCTCTCTCTCTCTCTCTCTCTCTCTCTCTCCTCTCTCTCTCTCCTCTCTTCTCTCTCTCTCTCTTGCTCCTTCTCTCTCTCTCTCCTTCTCTCTCTCTCTCTCTCTGCGCATCTGCTCTTCTCTCTCTGCTCTCTCTATCTCTGACTCTCTCATGCCAAATCTCTCTCTCTCTCTCTCTCTGCTCTCTCTCTCTCTGCTCATCTCTGTCTTCTCTCCATATCTCTCTCTCCCTCTCTCTCGCTCTCTCTCTCTCTCTCTCTCTCTCTCTCTCTCTCTTCATTACTCTCTGACTCTCTCTCCTATCTCTCTCTCATGCTACTCTCTCTCTTCTCTCTCTCTCTTCTCTTCTCTCTCTCTCTCTCTCTCTCTCTCTATTTATCCTCTTCTCTCTCCCTCTCTCTCTCTCTCTCTCTTCTCTCTCTCTTCTCTCTCTCTTCTCTCTCTCTCTTCTCTCTTCTCTCTCTTCTCTCTCTCTTCTCTCTCTCTTCTCTCTCTTCTCTCTCTCTTCTCTCTCTCTTCTCTCTCTCTCTCTCCCTCTCTCTCTCTCTCTCTCTCTCTCTCTCTCTCTCTCTCTCTCTCTCTCTCTCTCTCTCTCTCTCTCTCTCTCTCTCTCTCTCTCTCTCTCTCTCTCTCTCTCTCTCTCTCTCTCAATAACAATAACCAGTCGCTCTGTGGAACATCCTCAGCACATCTCACTGATTTCTTTCCTCTCACCCAAGGCGTATTTCACTATTATCAAGTGCACCCATCATTTGGAGAAGATCAAGCAAGAGCCATCTCAATCATGCGAAAACGTCAGGACTGGCGTTTTTTCTAGACAGCCTTCGCGGATGAGAACTTTCGCCAACAAGCAGATTTTCTTGCCAGAACCTGGGGACAGGACATTCAACTCGCCATGGTTCAACATTATCATAATGTCCTCTCAACTGCCAAATCACTGGTCTCACACAACTTCATACCAGTTGATGCCTTTGAGCGTTCTCTCTCTTGGTGACAAAGTGGAGCCATCGCCAACTGGGTGACAGACTGTCAAACGAGCTCCTGGATCGTTGTATCTCCGACATCCGCAATCTTCAGCCAATTCAATCGACCATGGGTGCCCAAGCAAATCCTTTTGACGATGATGACTTGACCGCCAATCCCCGTGCTTCGACGCAAGGCGTGGTGACATCTACTCAAGTTCAACCACAAGGCCCTCCTCCGCAAGCCATCCCAAGCGGTCACCCCCGTCCGCTAAATTTCTCCGGAAAACGTCATCAGGAATTCTCCTGGTAGAACAGTACATCCCAATGGTACCACAATCACCATCCAATGTCAGCCTCAGCAATCAAAGCCATCTCAAGGGCAATCAGAGTCATCTTCGGATCGTCCAGCTGCCGCAGCTTATGCCACAGCATCAATCCAACACACGTTTCTAGTGGCCTGACAAATGGTTCTCCAGCATCCCCTTCTACGAATGAACTCGCAGTCGTCCAAGCATCCTCTATGGCCAACCCTCGACAATCGATCCGGCGATTCCTGCAGCATCAAGTACCGCATGGTCCTTCTACAGCTCCTACGACATCTCCGCACTCACAAACTATCTCCGAGGCGCCAAGCAGCAAATCCGGCATCTTCAAACTCCCAACTGCCTACTCCTTCCTCAGCCACGGTAGAGAAGCCTATGCCGTCAACGGATGGGACAAGAAGGAAGGAAGAGAACGCTGCCTTCTCAAATGGACCTGTTCGGCTCACCAATGCAGCATCCCCCACAAGAAGAAGCAGATGCAATTCTCTCCCTACAAAGTTCCTGCCTTCTCCGACATGTGACAAGCCCATATAATCTTCGGTGATTTCAGCATCAAAAGCTTCAAACGAGCAGATTGAGTTGTGGTTCCCATGAAGCAGGTAAACTTTTTCATTTCAAAAATTGCATTTAGTGGCCTCATTAAGACATACGATGAAGTTGAGACAGTCATCTTTTGCATCAGCTCCCATGACAGGAGAAACTTGCCTGTCACTAACATAAAATGCTTTAGAGCACTCATGAACATTACTCAGTTGAAATACCCCATGGCAAATATCATGGTGGTTCTCGGGGCATTGCTCCGTCGTTTACGAAGATGAAGCAAGCAATATGAGAGCCCTCAACGATCACATTAGAAATAAGTGCAAAGATCTCTGTGTACCCATTCCTGCACCGAGAACTTTGCGGTTGATGAAAACTTCAAACCTTACTGATGAAACAAGAAGCAGTCTTTTCAACAGCCTACATAATTTTTTGGCATAAAAGGCTAGCTAGACAGAACACATTTATCTAATGTTTCTTATATTACCAACGATTTTTCTCCGAAATTTGAAACTTTCAGCCTACTGAGTAATAATTCTACTTTTGTTCCAACACCTCATGGCTGTCCTCACACAAAAATTAAAGAAAATGTTATGGATTTCATACGTAAATTTCAATGGCAGGAATCTTTTGCTTGGACTGATAATTTAGAGAGAAATAGAAATAGATTCGGACCTTTATCTTCTGACAAATGGGTTCCCAAGTTCTTGGCTTCCCATTACAGCCAAGACCACACAGATGAGATCATTCGCGGCCACTAATGCAATTTTATTCCATTGTTCTGATTGTTACCCAGCAGAAAATTTGAACTCTCTAGAGTTGTCTGAACTTTCTCGCTTAAAAGAAAATGTCGTTGTTCTTCCTGCAGACAAAGGTCAAAGATGGGTAATTATGACGCAAAAACAATACAGGGATGAGGCTTATCGACAACTGAATAACACCGACACTATTCTTTAATCGATATCTATCGCTAAGCACACGAAAGCAAAAATTATGCAATGTCTAGGTACTTGAGGTCCAAGAAATTCATCTCGTATAAAGAATTCAATTACTTGATGGCTCCCAGTAACTTTTCTGCCAGAAGCTTTCATTTACTACCTAAAATACATAGGAAATTTGGATCAATGATTATTCTCCTCCTGGCAGTCCTATCATCTCTGATATCAATTCTGACTCCAGACATGTTTCAAATATGATCGACTACTTTATTAAGCCACTAGCATTTGTTCTCCTAGTTTTCTACAGGACTCTTTACACATGATAGCAATTTTAAGAGATATTACTGTGCCAAATGATGCATTACTATTTACTCTAGATGTTGAGTCCTTGTATACTAAAACGCCGATTTGTGAAACTATCCAACTCATCTTGATTTGTTTTTGCGTTTGCCCGACCCAGAAGACCTGATTTGACTATTCTAACACTTTTAAGCTAATCCTTAATAACATGATTTCAAGTTTGAATCTTCATACTTTTAAGCAGGTTTCGTGGTAGTAGCAATGGGCAAGGCATTGCAGGGTCTTTTTGCAACATTTTCATGAATTTTTGGGAACAAAGTGCTATCACTGCTTCCCTTTGAAACCTCTCAAATGGGGTGCGATTTCAGGATGAACATTTTTGGAGGTCTGGACACATACCAGATCGGAGACTTCGAGCAATTTTTCAAACATCTGAATAATTTTCATCCTAGCATTAAATTATCGTCTAATCTGAGCGACAAAGAGTTACCGTTCTTAGACTTAATGATATCGAGAATACGCAACAATGTTATCATATGCCCTGTGGTTCAAGCCAACTGACTCTCATTTTATACTAACTAATAAGTCGTATCATCCCCCACACACGCATAAAGGGGTAATTTATAGTCAAATCTACAGAGCTTGCACTCACAGCTATAATCGATCGGACTTTCTCGATAGCATTAAGATACTCAAGCAGACTTGGCTAAACCTAGGAATTACTCGCATTTTAATCCGTAAGACTACCGACAAAATTCTCAAAACTAACGGACCAGAAAATAAACTGGGAACTGAAACTGGTTTCTTCCCCTGCAACAATGCCCAATGCTACTGCTCTTTTTCTCAAGTTACTTTAACTTTCAAGAATCCATAATGATATTCTGTATCCTATTGTTCACCGCATAATTGCGACACTACTGGCCTAATCTATATTATCAAATGCCGCAATTGTCATAAACATTACGTTGGTGAAACATCTCGCACCATAAATTGTAGAATGCAGTGAACATTTCTGCAACATCAGAAGTGGCGATCCAAATCGATCGTCATGAGCAAAGCATTTAATTCTAATTGAATGTTCGATTCACTAATTGACTTTAGTTTCTTTGCTATTGAACACTGTCCAATCGACAGAAAACGACGCAAAAGAGAAACGCACTGGATTAAGAAACTAAGAACTTACGGCAATTTCGGCTTGAACATTTTATATTCAGGTCAAAAGTAACGACTCCACATTGATTTTACCATACAGTCAATGCTCTAATCGTATTTACAATATGATAAAGAACAAATGCGGTTCGTCAATAAACACAAATGTAGCTTTCACTAAGAACAAGAACTTAAGATCGATGTTGCAATAATTGATTTGTAGTGGAGAAGGTCATGCTAACAGCCAACTAGATTCAAACTGAAATCACTCAATAATACTCTAATATAAAAAGTCGAATCAGGTCTTCTGCAACCAGATGTGCATACGTAGGTGCTGACGAAGAATAAAATCGAAAGCTCCACCTACTCTGGTTCGTTTTGAACAAATTCAGCGCGAGCGACAAGGCGGGGCCTCCTCGTCTCCCTCTCTCCCTCTCTCTCCCCCTCTCTCTCTTACCGATCTCCTATTACATTCAATATCAAGATTCAACCATACGACAGAAAAGTCGCAGAGCCCACACTTCCATCCACTGTGACACAATTTTAAATTGTCCAAACCGCATGGAAATACCGCTCGTCAAACTTTCTCATTCTCATGCTTCTTCATCGCAGGAGTTGCATTCGAAAAAGCGGGATGATGGCATTGATCTGTTTAGATGAACACTAATTATTTAATTGAAGCTTTAACGTCTCTACGGCCCCATTGGTTGGACGGTGCTGACAAAGCCAGACTTTACCTGAAGCGTTGTGATACTTTTATAACGGAAGCCCTTTTTGACGACCTCCAATGACACTTTCGTGGCTCCACCTCCAGATTGCTGGACCACCACTTAACTACTTACTGCGTCACGGAGACTAGTATCTAAATTGTTGTTCAACTAAATAATAGCCGTCGTCAGCGTCATCACTCAAAAGTCACACTGATTTAGATATTGTGATTGCACAAATAATCTTTAAGTCACACCGAAGTTCTCATTTTTCAATTTTTTCATCGATGCCTCAAATGAACAATCACTAGTGTAACCTTGGAGTTTGATTTAATTCTCTGAGTTCAAGAACCTTCATTAAGAATATGAGTAACTCCACGGTATACATGTGACCAGACTGGAATCAAATGTGGTATTATTTTAGGGTTAATCTTAACCTTGCGAAAATGTGCACTCTGGTTGTACTTACTTGTATTTTACAGTGTCTTGTGCCTCTTCTGGGGGATCGGCAACAATGTAATTCACCAGTTGTCTCAAATTGTCTGGGATGATGAGACTGCAAAAAATAAGGTCAGCAATTTGAAATCAGCGTGGATGCGATGATGAATGATCATGTGTGCAATAGTCAGAAGTTTCGGGCGCTATTTTTCTGCTGACAGTTTTATAAAAGCTCATTATTACAATGTATCGAAATATGCATCACTATTCTACTTAGAAATTAGGGTTTTGCGCGGTGTAGATTTAAACGAATTTGACATTTTATAATCTCGTTGTTACTAAATATCTACACCTCAGAACAATTTCGAGCATGCAATAGTTCTATAGACAGTTCAATTAAATAAAAATCTATTAATTCTAGAATCGAATATTTCGTTGCTGGCTTATTTCGGAATTTTGATTTCGACATCACATAAATAAAAATTTAAAAAAATGCCGGCTAGACTATGAAAAATCCATGTATTTCATCATGTTCTTCGAATATTGCAATATTGCAATTTTTCGTATTTGATGGTTTATCAATAAGATGCAGTATCATAATTTCTACTTGTGTAATGTGCTCCGCTTAATCGGTACAGTCGGTTTATTGGGACACCTGCAAATTGGCGACTTTACTGGGCAAAAAACATCGATTAAGCGGGACATCTCCCTGTTTTGCCGGGAAAATTAGAATCTGCAACAATAAACACCATGCAAACAGGAGCTGGTTAATTAAATCGCAAGAATAAGAGATGGGTATACTAGTATTCGGGGACTGCATTTAGATGACCAATAGATTTTTCTGTCAATCATTTCCACTCCCAGATAGCGGTTGTTGGCCGCACGGTTATATATGACATGATGGCATGTCAAAGACAATGTCACTATTCGCATCGATAGTGCAAGGTAGAACGCCGAGTCTCCATTGAAAATCCTGCTTAGGCGGGGCTTCTCGCTATAAATGAAACATAGGCTAGCACGAACTAGGAAATTATGAACTCCACTTCGTGTAAATATATATTACATGATAAAATTTACATGGCACGTGACATCATGATTTAGATGAAAATAAAATATAAACGGTGTTTCACAGACCAGCGTCGAGTATTCACTCTTATCCTTACAAATAGTTAATATTCTAAACTTCTAGAAAAACCTTAATTTTCATTATAAATTTAATTGACCAAAAATATTGGAGCCACTAAAACATGTTTAGAAACTCTCTTTGTGAGACCATAGTTCAAGCATGTGATTATTTCCCATATAGCCTAATTATAGTGTGCTATGATATCAGAAGATTTGAAATAATTGCAATCTGCATGGGTGATCTATACTAAGGAGGAAATTGACCATAAAACTTCAAATGCAGAAATATTTCACAAGTAATAATCTAACCGCTCGAAACGCGTGCATCGAAATTTCTTAAGTAAAACGCACATAATAGACAGCAAAAGCTTAGGATTCTTTTGCCTGACGTGCGCGTAGACAATTTCTAAAAGACAAATCTATTTAATAGATATTTCAGTGATTGAAATATGAAATTGAAAAAGTAAACGGAAATTTTGATATTGATTAAGACAAACTTACAAATCAACCAATTTCTTGTTGTAAGCCTTGCACTCTTGCAATACATCATCTTCATCCAGAATATCTTGAAGCGTTATGTCCTGAAAGTAAATTCATGATTTTCAAAGCGGACAAACCTTTGAGAGTTATTTCATTCACAATCTGTCGTAGTAAGTAAATAAAACAATTAAATTTTGAGTTGCATCCTCAAATGAAGAAAGAGACCAGAACTGAATGGCTGCTATTTCATCCGAAATCTGCAATCATAAACAGGCTTTCTTCACATCTCTCAACAGCACTAAAAATGCGGTCATACCCGCAACAAATTTGATGCACAATTAGCATATTAAGTCAATTTCTGGGTATTCACTAAATAATACTTACATGTCGTGGTAAGATATTGCTGCAATCGTATTTACTGTTGCTGATTTAAAATAAGGTGTAGCTTATCTTAATCGAGAAAAGATATTCACAACTGACTCAGTAAAAATATTGTTGGCACGGACTAGGTTACCAGATCTGAGAAATATCAAGTGCATTTATGTATCTAACCTTTTCTCTTCTACCTAGCCATTAGTAATCTCTGAATCAGTCTTAAACAAAAAGGAAATGGAGACCATTTATCCCTATGTACATTTTACGAGCCTCTGTAAATGATAATGCGAAAATGCTGAATTTTACAGATATGAAAAATATCGCAACTGCTTTCTGCACTAGTGTCTTGAACATCACAACACTTCAGCACATTCATGAACCTCAGAACACTTTAGATTCAGTGTTCAATAAAATCATGTTCATTTTCGTCTAACTTCTCAATTCATAGTCGAGAAATTTTTGCAGTAAGTAAGTTAACTGATAAAATTGCTTTTCATACATGCATTATGTGTGTATATGTATGTACATTGTAATAATTTCTCCTCACCTCTTTATCAAGCAAATTGTCTATTTGCGATATGAGAGCCGTGTACTGCCAATACATCTGAAATCTAAAAATTGAATGCTATCAAATATCAATGGACATCATTCACTGAATTACAGTTCTAGGTAACAATCACGAAAGCTTCTGTTTTCCGCTTAATTGTAATCGACTTATTTACAGACAGATACTTTCAAAACGTTTGAATATAAAAATATTAGGCCTATAAGTCAAAATTATATAGTTACAATGATATGTGAAGTTCCCTTCAATAATTATACACATTTCCTCAGAATTGCGAAAAGAATAAGTGGGTTTTCCTTCCGTAATGATGTATTGAGGAAATATAGACTGACAACAGCGGAAGAAAAAGACAAGTCGCCGGAATTTCAATACATTGGAGCAGCGGAAAATGTAAAGTGATCCATATCCACAAAGATGGTAAGTTAGTTGCATATAATAACCACAAAACATGAACCGATCAGCAGTGTATATAGCAGGCCTGCTGCCACAGTAAAAAATTGTCCTCATTTGAATAATGGCGAAAGATACAAAAGACTTCAGAACGATGAATAACGCGGGCTGCGATCGTAGAATAAGCATCAAATTTATTGAGGGAACTATGTCTGCAGACAATATACCAGACTGATGATTAAATTCAGGGTGGGTAGTGTTTTAAACAAATTATTTAAAACAGTGTTTAAAACATTGTTAAAAATACGCTGAAAAAACATGTTTTTTCTTAAAAAAGTGATACTTAGTGCAGCTTTTTCCGTGATTTACCAGTGGTTCTTAGCCTTTTAACTCAGATTCCTCCCTAAGCGTTGAAGGTGTGCTTAATTCCTCCATAGTAGGCCCTAATCAAGCTTTTATATAAGAAGTCAAAGATACTGACAACACATTTTCAAATACAGACTTTCCGGTAACTAATCAGGAAATGAAACTCAATCTCAATCGACGCACACGCTGCTGTTGAGTTGATTGCTCTTCTTAGTTGCCAAATTTGATGCCGCCGTCAATTGCAAACCTATTTCAATGGGTAACCTCTAGCTCATTTACATGTATTATGACTGCACTCGCAGCTCTTTTTCTAGGAGGAAATCAACAGATCTTGCTCATTCAAAATACTCCTTCGAACCTATTCCTCCAAAATCCTCATTGGAATGTAATTCCACCACTGACATGTTGAATTCCTCCCCAGGGAGCCACATGGCCCCCGGTTAAAAATCATACAACAGTACTGGACGCCGAAGACTGGTCTTGTGAAGTGAATTTTTTTAATTGAAATAATTTTCGACTAAATTTCTGGAGAGTTCTTTATCTGTACACCAGACAGCATCAAAATGGATCATCTATTCGAGTTGGCAACTATATCATGCAATCATTTGAAGGATCATGGACAGGAATGCTTCGAATCCTGTTTCAATTTCTTAGACAAATCAATAAATGATGGAACTATGAGAGAAGTGGTAGATAAGTGAAATATTCTGCAAGAAAGACGACGCCTATAGGCATGTGATCGAAAAACGAACGACAATGGCAGCACAACCACCGATAGGATAGGCCTACTTTCTGCGAATCTGCATAGACAAAATTGAGGATGACCACCAAACAAACGAAACTTGCTAGGAATTTTGTCGATGGTGCTGAGTCTGCTGCCCCTGGACCACTTGCCCAACGCGTTGCGAAAGACTTTCCACGTTCATCCTGAACTTGGTGGAGGAAGCCGGTGAGAATAGGTTCTGAGGCGGAACCATCTGGTATTGCCATGTTATTATTCTGCACTCATGCAGCATAACAGTTCTAGAACGTCAATTTAGTACAATGGTATTGGCGTATGAAATATTGCGGAGGAATCTCTGAGTAAAGGCGGGAAAATGCGTTTTCTTTGCAAACAACTGAACAGATGAAATACAAAACATTACTGTATAACAACGACGATGGATTTATTGCATCACGAACTTGTTCTAAATTATTTCAGCATCACGCACTTCGTTAATTCTTAATAACATACACAGAGTCATTCAATTCACTTCATGATCAGCATATCCACTATTTCTTAAAAGCATCACTTTCATGGGATGTGATAACTACTATATAGGCAGTAGGCCTATATAGTCATCTAAACGTGTACTGTTTCTGTAATATTTTGACAATGCAAATTCAATGCCACTTATTGTTTAGTATATAGTAAAATAACACTATTTATTTGGGCTATAACACTATTTATTTAGGCTACTAACGGACCAAAGTACAAACATCATCACAATTCCCAAATTTCAATTAAAATTGAATAAATTTTTTCTTGAAAACATTTCATCGAATTTTGATAGGCATCAATTCATTTTTCATTGTAAATGCTGAATCTATTTATTTAGCGACATAATTGATAAGCCTGCATTGTTTCAATCGAATGCAATGACAGGAGAAAACAATTTTTGAAAAAACTGGTTTTTTTTACCCACCCTGCAAGTTTTCATTAAAACCAGGTTAACACGCCGTCACCAAATAACGGTAACGCAAGTTAATTTAAAAACTTTGATATATTTTTTAATGACCCTGAAACAAAACCATCAAACAGTTGCGAAACACAAAATATAGAATACTATACGAGAATTAAAAAAATATAGCAGGTATTTAATATAATTAGTATAAAAACACGAAAACAGATCATTCTCTTTCAAACGGGTGGTCGTTCTTATCCAGCCTCCTTCTCTCTCTTCTTTGACAAGTAAAACATTCGCATGTGTAATGACGAACATGTTCATTGAGATGTCAATATGTGTGTCATTTCCTATCCGAAAAAGATGCATTTCTACAGTTATACTTCGATCATTTGCTTCGAACGACCACTCATATGAAAAGAGCATGACCTGCAGTTACCTTCTATACAAGTCATATTGAAGAAGTACATGTTCAGCTTTAATTTGCAGTCATTAACCCAACTCAATAAAATTGTGTATATATCAGCATGTCACAATTTCTCCATTACAAATGCAAGGGATTTTTCATTTAGCCTTTTATGAAAGACACGCTATCTGATCCGACAGACGTACAATTTTGCACAGTCAATAAGTGCAGAATGCTTTGAGAAAGTTTCAGATCTCCTTCCTTACTCTGATCTCCTTCCTTCGGGAAGTTCTCGCACCAAACGTTTATATCAGGAGGAGAATGGCCGTTTTTTAATAGTGACTCACTCTGAGTGACCATGAAAACTTTTTCCAACAGCAGCTTTTCATTTGACACAAAGTTAAATGATTCAATCGGACTTCATCTTTCAGTCTCAAAATGATGCAAAGTTATGAGTGTTTTATCAGGGTGTCCGCGCCTCCTCCTTGAAAAATATCCAAGACATTTCCAGTAAATGATTTTCATAATTTTAATTAAAGGAAATAAAATTAATCAATCTTTCGACGCACAGATAATTTGTTTTCTTTTACCTCTCAATACATATTTCGCTTAACCACCCTTATCAATCAGATTCTTAATTTACAGTGATCTCATCTAACAAGGACTATGATTTTAAAATCAAATCTGGAAACGTCTATAAAAATATCATGGGTGAATTGGAGAAGATAGTGAAGTCAAAGATAATGAAGCCAACATAGCACACTTCTGTGTCAACCTTCCACAATACACTTTCATGCACATCCTCCTAATGTTGCATAGTTAATGCAGGCAAATTTGAGTGGTTCCATTCTGTTTTGTTGTTAATCAGTTTTTTGCTTTGTTCATATTTATTTCTAATAATTGCGACCTCTGCTAATTGTCTTTCCATGGCGTTATTATGATGCACTCTTGTAACGTTCATGTTGAAGTTTTGTTCAATCCCTTCATCTGGTTTTCAGTGTCTCCATAAGACAGATGAACCTCAATACAATGGAAGGACTGAAATCATTATTGAAAAAAGAACCAAGAAATGACATTGTTGTTTTTCAAGCTGGTAAGAGCGGAAATTTTGCAGTGGATACAAAAGAAAATTACAAAAGCTCAAGTCCAGCTTATACTGTCAATGACATAAGCATCCGAACACACACGAAGATTGAACAAAACCTCAATGCACATGCTGTATTCTGGACAAGAATGCTACAAGCTGGAGAACTTACTACTTGCAAAACACGAGTCAAGAACAATATGATCAATACATGTAGTTCAGTTCCTCCTTTATACTCGTACACACTAGGAAAATACCATAAAATCTCTTCAGATCCAATTACTGGACCTCCAGTCAGACCTGCTTGTGGAGTGACTAATTCTCCAAACAGCATATTCTCCTACATGTTCAGCACATTGCTATCAGAATTTTGGTTGAATGAAGATGAGAAAGCCATATGCCTCAGCAAAGAAGAGCTTATCGCAGGATTCAATGAAATCAATGAACTGAATTTAATCAAAATATTGCAATTGGTTATTTAGATGTGAAAGAACTCTACCCAAGCTTAGACATAGAATTTTCAATTAAAAAGTACATGAAATTTGCTGCAACAGCAAATATACAGTATCAAGAATTGATTTTGAAGAAGTTGGCTTATACATAGCTTTGAATGCAAGCAAAGAAGAACTTCAGAAGACAGAACTATTGAGATTTTGTCCAAACAGAAAATCAAATATTGGTAGACCCCCAACAATAACTGGAAATGGAACAAAAGAAGCAAGGTAGAAGAGGTACAACATTTGGAATAAAATCGTCAATTACACCTAATAATGAGAAGTCAAAAAAGAGTTCTGCTAACTAAAACTCTCGGCATTGGATTACATATCGTGATGAAAAATCATGTGTACAAATTTGACAATGAAACGAAACTTCAGAAGAGTGGAGGTGCTACTGAATTACAATACTGGAGTGATTGCTCAAATATTCATGATCTGGTGGGATAATAAACTTAAAGAACACAAAATTGACTGGACCAGCATCAAAACACTTTTTACATGAATATTCAGGACCTAGTTTACTTATTTTTGGTGTAGGTACTTTACTACCATTAAGCTTCCTTTAACTAAATCGGTACTTTCAATATATGAAAAACGTCAATTTCAGATTAATCGGTAATCGTCCGATTATCAAAATGACTGATCGTTACACCCCTAACAGCTACCTAAAAGTAAAATGACAATGAGAAAACGGTAAGAGCAGCCTTCCGTTCAAAAGAAATATATCAAATGCATATTAACTGCAACTAGAACTTCTTAATCAGAATAGGTCACTCATTTATAATCGCACTCATTTTCATTTATCGAAGCTTTGAAACACTACAGAATTCCAGGACAAATTCAACAACAAAACTTCATGTGGAGAAAAATTCTGAAATTTTATTAACATTGAAAGCATCACAAAATATTCAACTTTCTAAAATTCCAGGACATCTCATAATATTCCAAGACCATCCCAGGATATTTTTAGGCCGCGGACACCGTGGTTATTCTGCAGTTATTCCCCTATTCCCTATTTCTTTCGCTTTCCTCACAATTTTCAATTCCTTTTCCGCTAATATGTAATGGATTTCCTCCAAAGCCCTCTACATTGAGCTTCATGAAATGTTTCTACATCCTGCATTAGAAACTTGAATAATCCGCGCTGATTTTGCTACCAGATTAAATGCGGTCTGCATCTTGAGATGTCGATACATTTATCACTACAAATTAAGTCAGGGAAGTCAAAACTGCCACTTTTCTCAATTCCGACCATACAGAAAAACAGTTTCCTATTTGATGTGGAAAAACAGTGTAGATTACCTGTGTGTGTGTGCGTGTTTGTAATTGTGTGGATGTCCAGTGCGTGAAAGTCAATTATGTGTGCTGCATTGACTTGGCAATGCTGGTATGCAGAATGTGGATGTCGCTTCGCTGACTAACAAATCTGTCATTTTAATTGCGCTTCTTTTTATGTAACACGACGACTCATCCGGAGCCCTCTTCAACAATCTTCTTATGAGTTACCACTTTCCAACAAAATGTAAAAATCATTTTAGAAGTCCACTTGTATAGTGCAAGAAATCTTATCAATATTTACTTCTAATTTCGTTATAAAATATTGCATGATTCCCTATGAAAATTTATAACGAGAACTTTACAATGCCAATCTCACAGGAATGATAACAATAATAACAATAAAATACTCAATTTACCTATACAGCGAGCGGCATGGTATGCTAGGAAATGCACTTCACACAAACCTGGCGAACTTTACAAACGAACTATTGAAAGGTGAAAACTTTATTTGAAAACACAATAGCTTGCTTTGATGCCTGGTCTTGGAACAAGGACACACAATAAAATAATGGCAAGTGGATGACTGTCTGAGTTGTTCGCAATTTTATGAATGAGTCTGCACCACACTTTGTCCGACTTAACAGTTAGGCTGTAGAGGTCATAGCTACCCACAGAAAAACGATGCGATCAAGTTGTTCGAGATTGTTTCATATTGCAAATGATAGGCCAATGAAAGGATATTTGATAAAATAACTAAGCCTATACAAGATTGCCAAATAATACGATTGTTGTTACAATTGCTACGAATACCCCTGATAAAAGATAATGCACGACAACATTTTCTCTGCAGGAAGTTAAAATGAATGTCCAAATTATTATCAGACGAAAAATTGACACCTCATACCTAAAGAGCTGAAGCTTCTTCGATGACATATTTGCTAATTATCAGAGTCGAAGTGTGAGGGGAATCATAGGACTTTCCGGTGATGATAAG
The DNA here is from genome assembly GCA_907163375.1 of Prostheceraeus crozeri. Lineage (NCBI taxonomy): Eukaryota > Metazoa > Platyhelminthes > Polycladida > Euryleptidae > Prostheceraeus > Prostheceraeus crozeri. The sequence goes on from CAJQUW010008382.1 coordinate 37,543, forward strand.
TGACTTCTTTTTTTTGAATAATTTATGCAAGTTCCTTTTCATGAGTCCATTCAACTAAGACATCAATATCTGGTTAATTCGAATCACTGCAGGCATCAGTATGATGGATGCAATGCGTAGGTGCATCCACCGTAAGAGTTGGGGAAGAACCCGAGCTGCCGAGGATCAAGCGTCTGGTCGATTGAAGGCAGCAACAGATGGTCACGTATCAGGCGCTTGTGAATTTTGATGATAAACGGCAGGTTGGAGATCAACCTATGCTCACCATCATCGTTAGGCAATGGAAGAATTCATGAATGCTGTGACGTCAGGAGCAAACTTGGAGACTCGCAGTCGTAAATCGTAAATTTTGTTAAAAAGTTACCTGGCACTGAAGAGAAGAATAGATGGCACAGGTTTGATGAGTTGTTTAGGTTTACGCAATGTCACATTGCGAACATTTTCACGGATGCCATCGGGCAATTTCCGAACAAAGATTTTGGAAGAAAATGGATAGTCACGGCATATATTAAGGAGCTACGAACGTGAACACTGTCATCTAGCTCATGTCATGGAGGGCGTGCCTGATGGGCCGAAGACACAGCAAGCCAAAGAAAAAGATCAGATGTCTGACCAGGGATAAGACATCAGAACAAAGACCTGTACTGGGAGGGTCTACATGAGCAAAATATATATCGGCACGAACAGATGCGCCACACACTTTTAATCCATGGGATCGAAAAATATCACTATAAGCACAGCAGTGAGTCACAGATGCCAGTTACAGCCTCGCAGATTGCTCGATTGGCTGATTGATGGCAGCAGCAGTGGATTCACTACGCGAGGCTGTTGTCACTGCACAAACGCATCTGCAATTGCGACGAACAAAGACAGCGACTTGAAATAAGAAAGCATGCTGAGTGCGTAGTGGAGCATGGACAACATAAACAAGACGCATACATCAGCGTAGGACGAATGAATAACAGCTTAAGTAGATTACGGATGTACGATGCAATAAACGAAGTGCCGACAAAAATAGAGCTCAGATTAGGCAGCACAATCGATGTGACACTAATCAGTAGATAGTGAGAAAAAGGCTATCCAAGAGCCTATTGGAATTCCCGGCTTTTCCCGATTTCCACGGTTTCCCCGGATTGTCGACAATCCGAAATTCTGCAAATTTTGGTTACGAAAGCTTACTGCTTTTCCATAATATTTTTGCTTTAGATAATCTCCAACTATTTATGAGAAGTGTTGTATATTGATCTGAAATCACCACTGTGTTGCTGACAATCACAAACCTCACACACCTAACGCAGCTGTCGACCGAATTCACAAAAAGAATGAATATACAAAGCCTGTGATGAATAAGTGATATTGTGAATTGTTAAAACCCTTAAAAATACAGCTAGATAAGTAAATCCCCAGACAATGTATTCATCAGCTCCACCCAAAATATCCGAAGATGCAAAAGGCTGATAAGAAAACCACGCAAGGCAAAATACTGCTAGTATCATCGAGCGAGCAGAGCTGAACAAAATTTAAAAAAGGCTGTAAGACACGATGAGTTGTACAGAAATGAACAGATCTTGAAAGAGACCATCGATGATAACCGTAGCCTTAAAGCAGCCAAACGCGTTCTATCTGAAGGAACGCACGTAATGACCTCATTGAGAGACCGTAACGGTGATTTGCTTTACAGTGCGGAGAAGATTCTGGAGAGAAAAAAGGAATTCTACTCAGATCTTTACTCTGATGGAACGCCGACAGAATCACAAGGTAAGGAATCCAGTTAGCATAAGCCTCGGTAGTCAAACAGTCCAACAAGTCGATCAATGTATGTATATACCTTATCCAGTGTTTAGTATAAAAGATTCGACTCAAATCGAGGAAGTCAACACACGAATTCGAGCAGGATGGGCTGCATATGGACGCTGCAGAGAAATACTTGCTGGTAACTTTTTCATCTCACAAAAGCGTCAAGTTTTCAACAATCCTGACCTACGGCGCTGAAACTTGGACATTTCACAAAGGAAAAATGGACAGAATGCAAGGAGTCCAATGAAAAATTGAGAGACGAATGCTCGGCATTTCCTATCTAGAAGGACGAAGGGACACTGAAAAAAGATCAATCAGTAAAGCCCACGAGGACAAAGGCGTGCTGTTAGATGCCCGAGAAGAAGATAGAGGCGCGACATGGACAGCTTCCATAGCTGTCACATGGGGTGATGATGCGTAGCATCGACAATGGTGGAAGTCAAGGGATATGGCCTTTTCCCGAACCGATGGGATTAACGCAGGCTGCCATTAAGTAAGTAGGTAAGTAGCTAATAGACAAGTGTTTATAGATTGCTTGATATATATTTAGCGGATATTTCTAGGACACAAAGTGGCTTACAAACACGCTTTTTGTGTGAATAAACAACCTAATTTGCAGCTTTCAAAAATTTATCAAGCATTAGGACATAGATTGCGTTAAAAAAACTTTCATAGGTATATACATTAATTTTGGATAATGGATTGCCAACAATAATAAGTTTCTTTCACTGGTATTTAGATGGGCTTCATGGTCATTAATCAAACATCTCCTGGTAAAAATTTCATAGGACAAATTGTTTATTCCAAAATGAAGCGTGATGCTTCAAGATTTCATATTATGCACCATGCTATGCACAACATTCAAATAAATTGTCCAATACACTTAAAAATGAAAATTCGCAGGTTGACAAATACGAGATCTTCGTCCAAGAATCACAGCAGAGCATCTTACATTTATGTCTAAAGAATGAAATGTAATATGTACTTCTCATAGTATTTCAAATTATTTAAAAACTTTATCTCGAGCTGTGAGAAAAGACTTTCGTATGTCTTTCGCAAACATTATCCTGACCACTGTTTGTACAAGTTCTAATGCGGATGCTAAATTTCAAAAGAAAATATTTTAATCTAAACTATTTTCAAGCTTTGATGCAACTATTTGAGTGAAATACATCAAACAAAATTGACATGCAAGAGCATAAACTGTCCGATTTTTCTGATTTGGCGTGCATGGCAACGATTGTCCTTTGTAGATATCACATCGATAATGCAGTTTTGGATATTTCATTTTGGAGAATATGAAAATGAAGAGTTCCGTCCAAAAACAATTGAAAGCTCATAATGTATATTTACTATATATTCACAGCATAACTATCATATAATTTTCTTAAATGCCACAAATTCTAAGTGTAGCTCAATTATTTTAACCAATTTCTTCCATTTTTCTTGCACACGGATCAACAATGTTGTTATTCAATTGATGCATTCAAACAAATACCCACGTGGTTTTCTCTGAATCTAAGCGCCTTTTCTAGTAACCGCTTGATAGCTTCATAAATCCTCAGATTTCGACTGTATAACTCAGTTTAGTTGACAAAGATGTTCAACATTGCCTGTTCGTCTAAGATTGCTAAAACAATTTGAAATATGGTGGGTGTGAGAACAGTTTGATTATAAATCTAGTTTACCAACCATGTGCTGAGTCTGTGCCGCTTATGTCGAGCAATGGAGTATAAAGGCTGAATGCATGATTGATCAATGCTGTAGGTCCGTAATTCATTTCGCATTCAATTCATCTGGTTTCTCTGGATCACAGTCAACAGCGGCTTTACGATCCCATTGCAAGAATTGAGATGACAGAGAGAGTAGTAGACAGATCTTTCCAGTCACCAAAAAAATCATCTGTATGAGCAGATGAATATCAAATCTGAAGCATTCACCTTCAAGGAATCCACATGGATGATATCAAGATATGATGGCCGTTGTTCACTCTGATATATATATAATGTCAACAATTTTGGAGCGATAGAAAAGATATAATCCATGCATCCATAGAGACGCAGTATCACGGCACCTACTCATTCTACCGAAGCGACACGAAGGGATGCACTGAACAAGGCCCGTTTCTTTAGAAGAGGAACCCATCCTAGGAAAGAAACACATCCATTATGGATGCAATCTGTTTAAATATATTGAAAAGATTTTCGCGAAATTTCCTAAAGCGTTCGACCTCCATATGATCGTGCATAATTATCCGGTGATTATATGAAAATAGCAGTTACATCGTTCTATATCTACTAGTTGCACAACGGCAAAATTCTGTTTAGTTTCATGTACTTGAATAAGTTGAAGTGCAGACTTGTACTAAATTATTTGATAATATTAGGCAGTTGTTTAATCTATGACACTGTAATGAATGCGGTTTGCCAAATTGCGGCATAAAATTATTGATTGAGGTTGTTACTGTACCAGCTGCACTATTATTTTTGTCGGGCCCTGCATTTTCTTGTCACAATTGACATTGCTGGATCGTGTGACTGACGATTTGAAGAAAATACTGGCGCTCGAGTCGCATTCAGTTGTGGCCCTTTGAGGAAGCGTGAACGCAGCTAATTTGACATGTTGCGGAGATTGTGCTTTTGATATTTTCAAACTGTTATTATAGCCTTGCTTTTCAAGCCTTTGTTCAACCTTAGACCTATCCATGTCAGTTTTCATGATGAACGTGTTGGCTGCAGAAAGACACTTGAGTTACCACGGAAATTCCTTTTGCCTGCCGATTTTTTTTTTGGAAACTCACTTATTGTAGATGCTGTGACATACCCGATGCCTGCCTTGGATCTCTTGATAATGATCTATTGCTAATGAATATTTCGGTTATGTTGAACATGTTTGACAGATTATTGAACATGTCGAAATTTGACAGAGAATTCAACTGAACAAAGAATGAAAAATTCTCAACTTTCATTAATGCGCCTTTCCACCGGACATTTTGATTTGCATGCAAAGGTCATTTTTAAATTAATGTTCATCGTTCAACACAATCTCAAACACTGCATTCCTCTAATAGGGCATTGCATAGAACGCGACGGAGAGTGTGCCAGCTGATTCCTTCGGTTTGCCTGGCGCGTCGTAGTTTTCTATTTTTAGATTGCAAAATTGATGATATATAAGTGAAAAATATTTTAGGTCGCTGATCTTAGATGCTAATATGAATTGATTTTGTCATTATTTGTAATATAAAGGGCAATTTTACATAAAGTTTCAAAGCCACTGTGTGCAACAAAACAAAAGCACAAATGCGTACATGTAAAACAGATGAGCCATAAAAAATCTCTGATCGTTTGAAAAGACGTAGGACTGCTACAGACTGGTATGATCAGTTCTCAAAAGTCACCAGGGGCATACCCACAAGGCATTTATGCACATGAGCCACAACCCGAAGATGTGCTCGTGAGGTCGCTTGCATCCATAATAGTGGTTCATTGAGAACAGGTATGATGTGAACTGCCCTGGGGATGTTGGACGAGACGAGCATTAGCATTAATGACACGTTGATGCCGTGGTAACTGGCACTCTGGACTGCCCCGATAAAGCTCAGATACAATCGTCCAACAGTATCAGGACAGTAGCTTTTGATGTTGAAAGTGGACGTGTACTGGAACTACGAATAGGCTAAAGCGCAATTGTCTTCAAAAAACGTGACGAAAAACTTAGGAGTTTTCCGTAATTTTAAACTCTGCTTTCTGAATAACTATATGCTTCGAAAAGGTTCAATCCTTGAATTGAGTTTAGAGCTACAAGATGCGCCTATGAATAATGTAGGCTAGTATATTATATACACGTACAAAAAATTGTGCACGTGCAACTTCTATGCATCGACCACATAACGTAATAATGTTGCAAGCATTAGGGATTTCAATCACGTGATCTCACAGGTTTTGTAAATCCAGGGATTGGGTAGAGATGGTACCACATTTGTATTTGTGTTTCAAAATCGGTTCCTATCGGAGCAATCCGCACCATGTCAAAACAGGTAAACGGCCAGAAGTAGTTAATGTAGGAAAGTAAAAGTACATCAAATAATTCAATCATGCAACCTGGATTAGATTTTCATCGAAGTCAAGGAAGGTCGGTCGCGAAATAAGGTATATGATATTTATTGACTTTGGTACCCGGCACTTGCATGAATGGAAGGCAGAAATATATGTGTTTGACATGGTATAAATCACGTGTCAACACGCTGAAAATCTGAATATAATCAATGATAGCTTTAATTATTGAATTACTACATCATAATGTGCTTTATGCTTGTCTTTGAAAACAAAATATGCTTTATGCTGGCAATTGCATATAAAAAATTACAATTGTTCACGGATAACCCTACGCTCAAGTCACAATTTTGGTCGAAACTTCAATTTTTCTTCATTAACATGTCTTTTTCATTGATATTGCCTATAGATCAATGGAACTCGGAAAGTGTACATTTTCGTAATAGTCAAAGGGTGTAGAACATTCTGTGAAAGTCTTATCTTCGGTCTCGTTCCATGCAAGAACTCGTCCTGGAGGCGGGACTTAAAGCATATTTATGTTTCCATAGTATTTGCTACAATCATTCAAATTTTTGTGTTTATTCAAGATTCTTATGTCCACGTTGTCCGGTAGGTAGCGATAAAGGAGCAAATTAGCATGAAAAACAAGGGGGCAATAAAAAATTATGAAATGGTGAAAACTTTCTGTAATTATCTGACTACTGTTTAGTCCGACCTCGATTAAAATCTGCTTAATCGAGGTCGAGGTCTGCGAGGTTAGGTTCGAGGTTTCACCTCTGAAAAAATTTCATCAAAGGTAAGATCAATACACTTTTTTAAAATGAGCAGACACTTGAGCACTCAAAGCAATCTGTCGGCAAATCATTCCAAAAGGGAACAACACGACATGAAGACCAATTGCCTCGACACAATGATCTTGAAAATTGGCTCCTTAATCTTCATCTGTGTCCACGAGTGCGATTTCCTGAATCAAAATGCGTATCAAACGGGAAAGAAATATGATCGTGGATTATTTTATAAATAGTGATTTTGCATGCCTTACGCGGTACGGTACGGTATTGCAAACTTTCGGGATCACGTAGGTCTTTGTAAATCCAGAAATTCTGGATTTAAAAAGTGCTCGTTTTCGCAATACCATGTAGACCCATTTATCACTTTCGACATCTCATGACTTTTAATCTAAATATATTTACTTTTGATCCCGGCAAAATCTATCGTAATTTTTTGGCATTGTCAATAATGGGATGATTACCGATATATCAATTCAATGCACATTACAGCGGGGTCCCAACTAGTGCAGTTATAGCAGATTTAGGAGGAAATAAGTGTGTGATTTACTGCTTTCCTCAAATAAAACACAGATGATTCATGATAAGAGAAACATTTCATTTCTATAAACCATAGATCAAATCTCATCAAGAAAAAATTAGATATCGTACCGAAATTAGTCCATCACTAAAACCAGACAAATTTCATTGTTGTTTAAGCGATTATCGAAATTTGGTGCATTGTGATCTTTACTTTTTGTTTATATACACGGTTCGTGTTTTGTTCTTTCACGTCAGGACCTGCTCTTAGCAAGAATTCATATGTTAGGAGATGAAATTGCGAGTAGTAGGCCTAAGAGCTCTGTCGAAAAACAGTCTGAAAAGTCCATCTTATAACCTCTTAAGACATAGGCTTGTAAATCTGCTAATATATGGGTCTATTCAAATTTCTGCGATAAATAAGTTGTTGGACATTGGTCTAGGTGGCCCTTGTCGTGTTGACTTCAGGTATTTTGATATTCTATTTTACCTTTATTCAATCGATGACAAATTATGCAGTGATTGAATACCTTCTGAAGTCTAGATGTATGCTTTAATTCAACTTCTTCGCTTTCAGACACGATGGAGGTGGATAATGCGGAGAGCAGTGGATATGAAGTGATTGTTTTGCGCACCGGTTTTGTTTCACACGAGGGAACGATGAAATGTCAATGCACTATTTCATTGGTCCTCGGTCCTAAGAAAGTTCTGGTAGAGACTGGTTCTGCGTGGGACAAAAGCTGGCTGATTGAGAATCTGCGCACTCAGGGTAGATGTTCCCCTGAGGATATCGACTATGTCATCTGCACGCACGCTCGAGGTGATCTCATTGGTAACCTCAACCTTTTCACTAATGCTACACATATCGTTGGATGTGAAATTCAACCGGCCGCAGGTCGTGGCATGGAATATTTGTGCCATGATTTCGCCGACCCTTTTGAAATAGACAACTTTGTACGAGTGACTGCTACCCCAGGTCACACTTCTTGTGGGGTCAGTGTCATCGTAAAGGGAACATCGAAGGGTACAGTGGCCATCACCGGACCTTTGTTTGGATCCGAAAAAGATTTTGAGCATCCTATTCAATGGATGCAGTGGTCTGCTGACGAAGATTTGCAGATGCGCAGTCGTGACAAAGTACTATCTAAAGTGGATTACGTTGTGCCGGGTCGTGGACGTATGTTTCGTGTTCAACCCACTTTCTTGAGAACTCCTTCCATTCAAGAAGTGGATGAATAATATTGTTGGATTATCATACAGTATATGTCGGGCTCATCCATGCATTATAAACTGAACTGTTGATGTAACTGATGTTTTGAAATCATTATCATCATGTACAACCTAATGTTATCCTGATTTGAATGATGTTTTCTCAATATATCAGCGATTTGGTATTGGGTGTGGATAACATTCAAAAAATGTTGATTATTTATAATGGAGAAACATGCTCTTATCCAAGAAACACGGAAATGTGGAGCAACATATTGGTGAAAATTAGCAATGTATACGATGTGTAAATGTATCATTGGCATGCATTATAACTAAATCTGTTGCCTGATATTGGCTATAAAGAAGCAATGAAGGGGCTACAATTTTCTGTAAACCGATCAGAAATTTCATTGGGTTTCGTAATTCGTCAAAAAATAAAATGAAAGGGGGTTGCAAGTCAGCATGTTTTAACTATTGCGTGATGACACAGCAGGACCTGCGGCACGTCGTGAAGAGACATCAAACGATTTAAGGCAGATAGGTTTTTTAGAATTATTATTTGTTAAGATTAAATTATTTTTGATTTCTGTATACACGTATGCATTGAGTAGAATGAGTCATAACTTTTCATGACGAATTTCTCATTTCAAATGATGTTACTAAGTAGTATTTTTGTATTTTAGGCTCACCCATGAATCACCCAATTGCAAGTATATTTACGGAAAATAAGTAGTAGTAATAGAATTGCCCTTTACGATGGAGATTCACCTTCTGTGCTTTGGCGCCATTGCCGAGAGTTCCGTCTATTTTTCGTAAATCTACCTGAGACGAATTGTAGCCTCTGCAGCAATTATTTTGTACATGTTCGAAACGTATTGAAATCTATTAATTAAGAATATTAAGCTGTTTGATCAAGTGCTTAATGCGGAATGCATTTATGCAGTTCAGTTGGTGTAACCAATACACAGAAATGTCGGTTCAAATATTTTTTTCTTATGAAAGGAACATCAAAGAGAGCGCAAACTTGTGCCAGAAAAGTTTTTCTGATAGAGAATGCTGTCACTGTCAAGACAATATTGACATTAGTAGATGGTATATTAGCCAGGATATTTAAATTGAGATATATATGTTGCGAGGTTTTTCATCTTCGCACTGTAAGCTGTGACAGGTGTCTGGATAATCTCACAGTGCAAGATATGCTTTTTCCACAACAAGTGGGCCTGATTTTCCTGCTATTTTCGAACAGAAACTGACTTGAATTGGAAAAATATCTGGATGGTTTGAATACGAAGAAATATTTTGATGTAAAATACGTGATGTTGTGACTAATATGACTATACACGCATCCCAGTTCTGCGCGAATTTAAGGCAGACAGTGTCGTGAGATAATGGGTGAGCTTAATGGGTCGAAATCTCGGTAGCGTTTGGCGCTCAGCTGATGACTCAAGTCCCTTTCGATGCTGCATTTGCTATTTGGCACAACTCGAGGCTCACATAAGGTTCGGGTCGAAATCGCATGAATAATAAAAGTAGTGCAATTTCTAAAATCATGGAATTTCATTGTTTTTCTCTTACTGCAATATACAAAATATAATAGAATTCAAAATAATATAATGTCGATAAGTTTATTCAGAAATAGCATCAATGGATGTGTTATATCTATTTTTTGAAATTGATCAGTTTTACTTTTTAAGTTTGCTGCTGCACTAATCCATGCTGTCAGTGTTTGGCACAGTATAAACAAAAATATTTTGCGGACCATTCTCTCTGCTGATGGCTAAAATCAAATTCATGAATTTTGCCAAATATATGTTGTGCCTTTTCAGGAACCATCAACCATACATGACTTGGCAATTTGTCTTATCTAGCGCAAAGTATTAATGACAGAGCGGATCTGACCTGAAAGTTACCGATAAAGCGAGCTCTCTCTGAACTGCCCAGACCATAAAATTCAAGCCCATTTACATGTACAAATGTGATCGTAGCCCAGATATCTCTCAATAAAATTTGCAGGTTTCGAGGAATAATGCGAAATGTCTTCAACTGCCTCAATGTACATGTATACTTGATTTCATAGCGACTTGTTATGAACGAAAAATTTTACAAACTTAGTGCTTGCCTGAATGCCTGTTTGAAGTGGCATAGGGATGGGGCATCTATGATGGCCGAGGGAAGGTGTTTCCATGCTCGAGTAGCGGCGGCATTTTGGGGCCATTCATAAATCACGTGATGCTAAAAATGCCTAATTTTCAACCCCCTCCCCCTCGATGTTTCGTGATGTTTGCATGAACCTCCCCCTCCCACAGATTGCATGATGAAACTGTTATTAAAGATGGTAGGCCTATAGGGGTGTCAAGTCACTTCGACCCCCTGACATTTCGACCCCATAAATTAAGTCATCTTAATTGACCCCATGAAATGGGGTTATCAAATCTACGCTTCTGCATATAGTGCGTTGGCAACAGATATAGATAAATTGATGTGCTCTGTTCAATTTCTTGCATATAAACTGGCTGTTACAAGCTCTATCTGTCTGTTTCATCGATTTTAACATCTATCAAGGATTTCAAATTCTGCGTGTTGTGGGTTATTTTTCCTGATGGATATTTCGGCTGTAATTTGCATTCATTAGTTAAAGTAAGGCTCGTAGGGGTCTATTCTGCCTATCTGAAGTGGATTCAATCAGTGATAATCAATTTATGTGGTAATAATTAATTGTGGGGTCGAAATGTCAGGGGGTCGAAGTGACTAGTAACCCCTATAGGCACATTACCTCGCCATAGTCTCCCCCTCTTCCTTGCCTTGCCAACATCTAGCCAAATAAAGGTAAGAACCTCTTCTCATTCGCTAGCGGAACGCATGTTTCATCCACAAAACTTATCTCAGACCTCGCTTAAATTATCCAATATTGCTGTCGCATTCGAATTATAATACCACCACGTATTTAAATTGTATATAGGCCCTAATGTAGTTAAATTATTTGCTTCTATAGTCTAGTGTCATTTAAATAAGGCTACTTAAGAATGTATAAGTGCGTTCTATGAGAGCGACGACCGCTCCACCGTTGCTTCTATAATTTCAGCTTGATATCAGTCGACATCTCGTGATGAATAAGAGAAGCCCCCCCCCCATCCCCTGATGATGTTTCGTGATAATTTCTACAACACCCTTCCCTCTCTGCCATCACGTGATTTATGAATGGCCCCTGAACGCTCTATCCCCTAATGTCTTGCGACGTGCTGCAGAGACGACAAGTTACATCGATGTCGAAGATTGCTGTCGTCTGTAGAATAAATTTGCTACCTTTTATATGAAGTATTTTAGAAATAAGTTGAGGCTTCCCCATGTAGGCAATACAGCCAGTCGAAATTGAATTCGATCTGGAACTCGAAGCCATTGCAAGGAGTCAAGGAAGGGCGGCAAATGTTCATGGAAGCATTCATCAAAACCCAGGCGGGCACCGGTATTGAGTACAGATTGTAGATTTGCCTATAGAATTATTTGGAAGACCAGAGAGAAGACTGATGCGATAGTCTATTCTGGTGTGAACGAGAGGGACAATTGACTGTGAACGGATCGACGTATGCCTCTGATCTGCCGAAACATAAAACAGATTCATAAATGGAGCAGTGTTAATGTCAAGAAAGTGGTGCGAGCACTGTCATCTGTTGATATCAATTCATCTTTGTGAAATTGTTGAATGAATTCATTCATTGTATTCATTCATAGTATTCATTGCAAGTTTTGACATGTATTCTCTTAGATCTAAATGCTAGATACTTACAAGTTAAGGCTTACATTGAAAAGGCGCGATTATTAAGCTTCCGGAATCATTAAAATTCTTCGAGCGTTATTTCGTGGCAAAAATGTCAGTGAAGGAAATACTTGAAAGAATGATGGATGGATGATTGCTATGCTATTCTTACAAGCATTGAAAATAGTTTTAAAGAACATTTCAACGAAATTTTCGTCAGTTTGTCGATTATTCTCAGATTGCTTGCTTGGTGTGGTTCAATGTCATTTACGCTTGTGATGTGTTGGTAATGGATTCGTGTGAGTAGACCTGTGTTGCACTTCTAATGCAAAAAATATTATCCAGATAGGTTTTCATGAAGCATATAACTTCAAAAACGTGCCCTAGATTTACTCACCATTTAAGAGCGAATAAAATAACAAATCTCCATCTCTATCTGTTGTCGCATCCTCTTACGTAGTCGATTGCTGTTCCTCCCGTCCAATCCAAGATGCCATCCATACACGTTCGTCGAGGTCTTCCTCTTTGCCTTGCTCCTTTACTCTCGCCCATGCTCAAGGCGCTCTCCTTTCTAGTGACATGACCAAATCACTTAAGTTTTCTAATTTTCACAATGTTGAGCAAACTCCCCAAATCGCCATATCTGCGGAGGATTTCACTTCTCAAATATTCATTAGTTTTGTGTTCTATCCATGTCTTACCTTTTTCTTAGATACTTCAATTCAAAGGTCTCGATTCGTTTTGCTGCTTTCGTATGTAGTGTCCAGGTTTCGCAACTGCAGAAAGCTATGACTTTCACAGTGGCACGAAGTAGGTCGATTTTGGTTTTCAGCGAGCTTTTTTTCTTTCCATATCATACCATTATGTCCATTCTTGATCACTTTCGTTGATGTTCCGTCTTCAGCAATTAACGAGCCAAGACCTTTGAAGCTCATTACTTGCTCCAGCGGGTAAATGCTTGAGACGAGATGTTAATAGGTATAGGCCCAGTCGTGAAGATTTTTCTTTTTGATCCACTCTTTTCCATGCTGTATCGGCTAGCATTGCAATTATTCTACTAGTCAGTGGCTTTAATTCAGCCTCAGAGGTTGCAATGACAGCGACGTTACAGTCCTCTATTTTTCATCACTTGGCTCGTCATCCAAAGCTTCCGTCATGATGCGCTCGTGAAAGAGATAAACAACAATGAGGAGTAGGGTTGGACCTTGCGTCTAACCTTGGCCTTTGGTGTTCGTGAAAATAAATTTAGCCCAAGTTTTAAACATTGCTATTAGCCAATTTTTATCTAAATTTTAACATACAACCAGCCATGTGAAGAAATCAAAAATATTATGGTTTTCAATTCATAACGTCTGCGAAACTTCTATCATGCTACTACACGGTCACATACATGTGAATGGTTCTTATGCATACATGGACGACTAAATGCAATTATTGTAAGACAGCATATGCAGAATGTCTATAATTCACAAACCTGTCATTTTTCCAGGCTATTAAGGATAATTCATTTCATCCACCATCCGTTTGTCACTGAACAAAGTTCAGCAATGTTTTAGTATTTCATAGGCTTATTAATGCTTGTAAACAAATAAATGTTTTGAACATAACATGCTGCATAATACAAATATTACCAAGGTATGGTAGGTTCAAATGATATTTATAGGAAAAGACTAGTAGTAAGACAAGTTGTTGAAAATCTTCTATATGCCAAATGCAAAAATTAGGGATAAGGACACGCGTTTCATTTTTCACATGGCAATGGGCTGCTAGGAAAAATGAATTATGATGACATTAAATGTAACAGAGACATGATAGCATGTCGCATTGGTTGACAGCATCCAATATATTATCAAATGTGACCAAAAATACATGGAACAAAAATACTTCAAATACTTAACCTATCAGGATCAGGGGCTACTAAGTGCCCCCCATATCAACTTCTTATTATATCTCCTAAAATAAGTCAGATAGAAGCTTAATTTTTTGTGACTTTTAGTTTATATGTATGTTGAACTTTCAGTAAAAATTTGAGCATAATTGACTTACTGTAAGGTCAGTTTTAAAGGTCATTTTTAAAAGTACTTTTTAGAAAATTGATGGCGTTCATTTAGAGTAGCATTGATTATTGATATATTGTTTATGTATCACATTTGCGTAATATTTATGTATGTGCAATTCAAGATTAATGACATACACATTCATCTTGTCTCCCATAATGAGAACATGTAGAATTGTACACGTAATGTACATGTTTATGTAATATACATATATATTATAGGCCTACATGTACATGCAGATACTATTCCGGAAATTAGTTGTGATATTTTTGAGCTACACCAAAAAATAATTACATGTGAGCTTGTATCATGAATCATAAACCTTGTCTTTGTAACGAATAGGTCATTAGAACGAGAAATTTGCAAAGATAGAAAAATGTAACAATACATGAGAAGACATTATTTACGCTCAAATTTCAAATTACTAAAATCAACGTAGAGTATTATACTTATAACACCATATAAGATATGCTTAAGTAAAAGTTTGCAGAAATACTTTAATTGTAATGAACAATTTTTAAAGAGTCAAAAAATATACATAGATTCACAATAAAAGAAAAAAATTGAAAACACAAATTTTAAATTTAAATCTTTGGTATGAAGGTCTTCGAATCATGCGAAATATGCACTACCATTCAAAAGAGGAGACTCGACATATGCAATAGCTTTGCTTGTTAAAGTTTTATCCATCGGAACATGAAAAATTTGAGTACATGTACCCGGTTCCACGACGATAAAAATCGCCCGGTCCTGATAGGGTTAAGTCGCATTTGAATTATTCGGAGGAAAATATGTAGACTTGGCGTTTAAACTAGACTTGTGAAGGGGGTTCGGACCGGTGACACAGTGTATTTTTTTGCTGTAGTTCTTTTTCAATCCGAACCACGTAATCTAGTTACTTAAAGTCACAGATTAAGTCCAGAGGGCCCACTGGAAAATAACATTTATTGTGGAGTAATATTTGCTAACTATTTTGCAAACTACTTTCTCGAAGATTTCGGCGGTAATTATCAAGAGTTTGAAAAAAAGTGTTGCTTTTAATCCTTTTGCTTCTTTCTACTGTATGGATGAGGTGACATTCCCTTTATTATTGGTTACTTGGCACGTGCAAGCCTTGAAATTGAAGGTCCAAGAAATTATCACATACTACTCACAGGAGTCATTAAGTCTTTTGAGAGGGCATCGGTCATAGTAAGAGAAATGAATGAAATTGAATTAGTATGCCTTCGCACATTTCGCAGATAGTAGCTTCATCGTTTCCGTGTTTACAAGCTTGAGCAGGTTAAAATTAGTAAGCCATTACGAGGATATCAATCATAAAATAATGGAGCAAGTATTAAGCGTTGAGTTTGAACTACCCAACCCTCATTGATAACAAAAAGCCATACGCGAAGGTAAATGGTCTAAGCCTTTTGATAAAGACGATACATGTAATATTAATGATTAGTTTTATACATGTACATGCGTATGTATATCATAACAAGCAAAATCTGATTAAGTGCAATAATTGGTATTATGTTGCATATGAAGAAAACCAATAAAGTCAGACTCTTCAGTTGCTATAAGTAGGAGTAAGAATACCAACAACGAAAGACCTGGCAGCTAAATAAGGTGCAGATTTAAGAAAAACTTGGGTTTGGGTCTTGGGTTTTTAACCCAAGTTTAAAAACTCGGAGTCAAACCCAACCCAAGTTTCCGCCCAACCCTGGAGCATGCATCCATGCCTGACTCCTACATTAGACGAAAATCAGTTGCTGCTAACAGCATATGGCGATATTCGTCTCCCTTTGGCTTACGCGATTGTTCAAGCACGCACAATGCAGAAGTCATTCTTATTAGGTAGGGAACATGCGAACCTCAAATAAAAACATCTGCCAATTGAAAGCACATGTCTTTGACTCAATTATGCACCGTGACAAATTCGTCAATTGGAAGCACTATTCACACCGTTCTGCTCCTCACGATTTGAATTTTCTGATTGTATACGTCTGATGTAGTGTCAATTTTGTAGTTCGTCAGAATCCCATCTTAAATTTACATTAAGTTCAATGGAAAATTGATTTTCTTCCCCCTTGTGTCTAGTTCTGCTCGTGACCGTCAGTATTGAGGAGTGTCATCTCTAGACCCAAACACATACAAGGTGATTTATCTCCGTGCAGCCAATACACTTGTGATGCTGTGGTTTTAGAAGGGGTTTGAATCACGCAAGCTAAAATAAATGTATCTAATTTCTCCCATAAAATGACAAATCGTCTTTAGGTGCATGATTCTTAATTCTATTCCCAAACAGCATCATTCATCTTCATAGAGCATCTTGCACACCACACCAGTTGTCCCTGCTAATTTCCGACTATTCGGTGTTGATATAAATTCTGCTGGATCTAGTCCGAAACTTGCCGCATAGATGGCTCCTTAAGTAAAGCAAAAGTGCACTACCAATCAACATGAAAACTGAAGGAAGAGTTTTGCTAATGAGTTCGTTATCTTTTAAGAATCTCGCAACATCTCCAGACTGCTGTTACGGTCGGTTCATAATTGATGGCAGTCTGATGACATCAAATCTTACTAATCAAAGTGTTCAGTCGTTGGTCTACACTTTCCATCGACTGTATTTCTCAGTAGGCGGTAGCGAGATCACAATGCATTGAAATTCTATGAGTTCTTGTTTTCTGTTTGTAAGTGTCGATTTACGCACACAAACCTGAATGTTTATTTAATCAATTACTATCAGTATTCAGTAATGGAGCTTAGGCCAACAATGTTTGATGTGTTGATTCACTTCAAGTTTATCTTGAATTGACCCGTATAATTGCAATGCTCTTAACAATTGGAATGTCATTGATGATTAACTTAATCAATTACAGTCTATTTAAAACAGAAACTTATCCTTGTATTACATGAAGACATCGGAAGTTTTTTATTCATGCGCTTATGCTCATGAGAATTTTGAACACCGCTATTTTTTCGTTAGATGAATGTAAATCTTGAAATCATCTCTCAAGCACATTTCAAGAAAATTTCATCCGTGTTTCAGTGATGGAGATTCTCAGTAATCAGACAATGTTTCAGTAATATTGTCATAATATGTACTCGCATATTATAATAATAATAATAAGCATTTATTTGTAGATAAACAGCCACGGCTGATCATAATACATACAGCATTTATTTGTAGATAAACAGCCACGGCTGATCATAATACATACAAAGGGATAAAAAAAGCATATAAAAGGCATTAAGTCACAGCTACGAAAAACGCGATACACAAGATGGAAGGAAGGAGTTCTTATATCGATCAGTTTTACAAAATATAATGCTGGATGAATTTTTAAGTTTTGATATCGTTGGGGTATCCTTTCTCTCAGGATCGTCGGCAATCTTTGAAATTGTCTTTGACATATGGTGAAACGTCTGGTGCTCAGTTTTTCTAGCCCATGTTTAATCAAAAGGCCTTCATTATTAAAATCGTGGCACTCGACTGGAATGTGCTCTATCATGCGAATGACTCTTCTCTGAACAGATTCAAGAGCATTTGATCGTGGTTTTGTGATGTTGAAATGCCATACAGGAGCGCCATATTCCAGAATGCTGCGTATACAAGCACAATAAAATTTAACAACATTTGCATCTCCGAAACCTGATCGCATCATTTCACTAACGAAATGTACTCTCATCTGTGCTTTCTTCATTCTTTTCAATATGTCATCTGAACAAGTAACTCCTCATTGATGATGAAACCAAGAATCTTCGTTTGACGAATTGGATTAATTATTTCCCCATCTACTTCTATCTGATTCCAGTTTAGCTGTTTCTTTCTTTTAAAGCTTATTCTCATTCCATTTGTCTTTTTTAGATTTAATCTCATATTGTGTTCTTTTGCCCAATCAGAAACTTCATTCGCTCTCTGAGCAAGTAATGACTGGTTAATGCTATCGACAGATTCGTAGATAGTGCAGTCGTCAATATACTTCATGTTTGCTGTTAGGTCATTAATCATGAGTACAAATGCAAGTGGTCCAAATTTAGTTCCTTGAGGTATTCCAGCTGATATCGACATCCATTGAGAATAATTATGGTGGTACTTCACGCGCTGCATACGCTGATGTAGAAAACCAGATACCCATTTACAAAGCCACACGGGAACATTCATGTCAAGTAGCTTGCGAACAAGAATGTTGTGGTCAATTCGATCGAACGCTTTAGAAAAATCTATTAGAAGAACTGTACTTATATAGCCATGGTCTGCATTTCTCAATAGATCATCCATCATAGTATGGCATTTGTAGTTGAGCCGCCCTTTACACCGCCACGGCGTTGAGTCGTTCGTTTTAAAAGAAGGTCTATATATTTAATAAAGACTTGAGGAGGATTTAAATAGCTAGCTTTGTGTGCGTGCACATACTTCATGATAAGTCGATACTCATGTTATTATTCACAATTAGTGCATCTAAATCTGATTTATGGTAGCTCATTATTCTTTCTCTAGATCACTGTGAATAGGGGTCGCAATACCGGTTTTACCGTTACTGGTATTTTTATATTTTTCAGAAACACCGGAACCCATTTTTCCAATTTCCAAACACCGAGTTATCTCTCTGCTTATTTCTACTGCTTAAGATTGCTACACAATACCTCAAACCGCAATCGATTTAGCCCGATCCGAAAATACCCAAGAAGAACCCGAACCCGACCGAAATGTTGCCTCCGAACCCGACTCTACCAGAAACTCTGAATAATAATCCAACTTTACTCATTCCTTATATCACCAAATTCCTGCATTAATACACGAGCAAATGTGATGCTGCCGTCATTTATTATAAAATATTATTTTATAAGTCAATCTCGAAGAGATGATGAGATAAATACGCTTGCATTGAGAATTGAGATGCTGCAAATATCACGATGCATGATTAATGGCAATGATGACTAAAATCTGCAATTCAGCAATAACGTACTCAAAAGGTAGCCAGAGCCCGATCATTTTTTCTTAACCCGTCCCGAAGCCAATCTTGTTCGGTAGCCGAATGCACACGGCTGATGACTGCTTTATTTGAAAATGCGGTCCACAAATAAAATCAACAATGGTATCAACAACCCACAGTGCCAAAGTAATGGGAAGAAGACCGTTCCGGGACAAGACAAATTCAGAAAAATTGGTACTTCTAAAAACGACTAAATTCATGAATTTTAACCCCTTTTCAGGTTTTTAAGACCTAAATTCATAAATTTAGACCATTTAAAAAGTACCATTTTTTGAAAAATTGGTATTTTTAAAAACGACTAAATTCATGAATTTTGGTCATTTTTTCAGGTTATGAAGATCTAAATTCATAAATTTCGGCGTTTTTAAAAATACCCAATTTTTCAAATTTTTCAAAATCTCAAATTTGAGAATTACAATTTTTACCTTGAAAATCATGACCGTTCCAGGACACCGAAAATCAGAAAAGTTGAGAATCTCAAATTTGAGATTAAGATCATTTTTTCTTGCTCAAATCATGACCGTTCCAGGACACCGAAAAAATCATAAAAGTTAAGAATCTCAAATTTGTGATTATAATTTTTTTCTCTCTTGCTCAAATCATGACCGTTCCAGGACACAACATCAAAAAAATTGGTATTTTTAAAAACGTCTAAATTCATGAATTTTATCCATTTTTCAGGTTTTAAAATATGAGATAACTAAAATTGTGTGTCTAAAAATATTTCTTTAAAAATGAAAGAAACCTCAGAAATGGAAGGAATAAAAGTGGAAGAAACCGCAGGAATATATCCTTCGTTATCATATGAACGTAGTTCTACTTTAATGGACATTGAAAAATGAATAAAGAAAAACATAAAGATAGAGTACGTTATATGAAAAATAAGGAATCTCAATTATTATTAAGATTAGAGCATTATAAAAAATTAAGAAAGAGATGGTCTAAAGTTAAGAATGTAACACAAGGAATTGGCATATTCTTAACACTAAGTTTAGGAGTATTTACAATTGTTATATCTTCAGGTGTTTTAGTAATTCCAGTATTTGCTACTGCTTTAACAGGTACGGGTGTTTTTACAACTTCACTTATTACAATGTTAGATAAATCTTTAATTACTAAGAAACGAAAATCATTAAAAACTAAGCATTTACATATTAAAGAAGTCTATGACAAATTACATTACTACTTTCAAAGAGTATGTGATGATAATGTTATTACGCTAGATGAGATTGAAAAATTTGATCAAATAGCTAATGAAGTAAATCAAATATCATTTCAATTACAGTCAGAAAAAGTTGATCACAAGAATAAACAGGATGGCAAAATTTCTAGTGATGGTAAAATTTCTAATGAAGAAAATGATAAATTTTTTTAGAAGAACTAAAAACTTTGTTAAACAAAACTTAAAACGAAAATATGTCAGACAACAAAGCAATAAAAAAATAATTTGTTCAGTAAAATGTTTTTGTTGTATTCCAATGTTACCACAAAATTCAAATGTTATATTTTAAAAATGGATAAAATTAAAGCTGATAACCAAAAAAATAGATATAAAAAATATAAAAATATAATATAAAAAATGGATAAAATTAGAGCTGATAATTTTAAAAGAATAAAACAATTAGAAGAGTTAATAAAACAAAGAAATATTATGAAAGAAAATCATCTTCAACATAGAATGATAAAAGCTGGTATTCAATCTGATATGTTTGAAAAAATGCAGCAAACCGAGCAAGTAAAAACTGATTTTGAAAAAACTATGGAACCATTTAAAACTCTTGAAAAAGAATTTAATGAAAAACAAATTAATATAACAGATCCAGCTCACTATATTAGAATATTAGAAACTATATTAGATGACTATGGATTACTAGAATCAAACATAAATAAGAAATTACCAAAATCTATGCAATTTGAACATTCTATTTCATTTATAGATGGAAAAAACAATACCTAGATTTTATCTCGGACAAAAAGAAATTTTTCCACAACCTTTTCGAGGTTTAATTTTCTCACCAGATAAATCTCCTTTTAGTTTAGATAGAAATTTTGTTGATCTTTTAAGAGGAGCAGATTTAAAAAATCATGCTGTAGGAGATCTCATAAAATATAAAGCTATGTTAGATAGAGTTGGTGCAGCAAAATCTCTTAGACGTTATAAACAATTAGAAAATTTATTATCAACGGGAGTTAAAGTAGGGAAAGGTTTTAAAATAGAAACAACTGTATTTTTACCAGATGATCCACAAGAATTACTAAATAGATTAAATATTTTAATATCGGCAATAAAAGAAGGACATAATTCTAGTTTCAATGAATTTCATGCTATATTGAAAAGACTGTTAGAAAAGAAGATTCTAAATGAAGAGGATTATAAAAGTATAGCTGAAATATGTTGTTTCTAATTTTTTTCCATAATATTTAAATTTTTTTAGTTAAAAAATGTCTTCGAGAGAATTATCATCAATATATTTTGCCAAAATTAATAATCATTTAGAAGATTTAACAGAGATTTTGGGTTCATCAAAATTTAGTACGACGTTAAAAATTATAACAACTACTTCATCACACACTTGTAATTTAAAACCCATTCTATATTTGGAACAAAATAAAAATTATCAAATTGCATTGACTAGTTTCTCCACATTTAACACTATTCAAAACGTTATCAAAGATGTGAATGACCAATTTAGATATTCTACTGATAAAGGTAAAACATGGAAAATACTAACTTATCTTCCTGGTTCTTACGAAGTTGAATCAATATCAAATGAAATTAAGAGACAATTAAGTATACCATTTAAAGATAAGAAACAATTACATTTTGCAGTTGAACCGGCAGTTAATAAATTTTCTCTTACTTTAGACGAAAGTCATCAAGTTGATTTTAATCATGATAGATCATTGTCAAAGCTATTAGGATTTAATAAACAAACTTATAGTCAAGGTTATCATTTAAGTGAGAAGATTCCAAAAGTAACTGAAATAAATTCAATTGTTGTACATTGTGACATTATTGAAGGAGGATATATAATGGTAAATTGTCAAATTTAATATTCAGTTTTCCATCTTTTACTATACCCATTGGTTATAGATTAAATGTATTTCCCCAAACATTAATATATTTCCCTATTACAAGAAAAACTATTAACAACATTAACATTAGAATCACTGATGAGAAAGGACAAGAAATAAATTTTGGAGGTGAAGAGATTATGATAGATCTTTTGGTTAGAGAAGTTTAATTTTCTTCTTATTATTATTCTTCTTCTTTAAAAATAAAAAAATTAAAATTAATTTTTTTTATTAAGAAATGAGTGAAGTGCCCCCATTAAATAAAAAAACTCAAATTTAATCATAATCCAAATTTATCTAATAAATTTTGTCAGTTATTTGCGGAAGATCAGGTTGTGGAAAAACGTATCTATTATTTAAAATTTTAACGACTCCAAATTTTTTGGATTATAACAATCTTATAATTTATACAACAACAGCAGAACAACCCGTCTTTCAATTTTTAAAATATGGATTTGAAAATAATCTTAGAAAACAGCAATTGCTTCATTATTCAAAGAATATGAAAAATCTGAAGATGAAGAAGAAATAAGTTCGTGGTGTGAAGAAGCAGCAAAAAATAATCAGTTAGTAGAACCCAATAAAAATAAGCATATAAAGATACAATTAATAGATGATAGTGGTAATATGCAAGATCCTAGTAAACTAGATAAAACAATGAAACATTGTGTAATTTTTGATGATTGTGTTAATGATAGAAATCAGTCAGTTCAGAGAAATTATTTCACAAGAGGTAGACATAACAACTGTAGTGTTTTTTATTTAACACAAAGTATGTATTCATTAGACGGAAGTGTTATTAGAAAGAATGCAAATATATTTATACTATTTGAAATAAATGCAAGAAACTTAAGTGATTTGTTAAGAGATTTATGTATAAGAGATAAAGATGAATTTAAACAATCGTGTAACAATGCTTGGGCAAAAGATTATGGCTTCATTACAATTAATATTGATAAAAAAGTTCATGATAGAGTTATAGAACATTTGTTTACCGAGTGATAAAAAATATACAAATATAGTGTTATAATATTTTATTTTTTTATTTTATATATATATCAAATTTGCCTATCTTAGAAATTAGAAAATTAAAAAGGTAAAGTAGTTATTCCAACAGGTAAAATTTTTCTTTTATGATCAAATGGATCTAATGCTAATTTATGTTCTTCTTTTAAATACATTTTATGTTTCTTTGAATTAAGTCTATAATTACATGCTGTTTTTATTTCATTATTATATAATACATTTTTATAATCTTGAAATGTTATTTGATTAGCCACTGATGCCTTTGAAATTCCTTTTAATGTTTTATGTGTTTTAATATTATTAGTTGTATTATAACAATAACATTTAGATTTTAAAAATATAGCTTCTGTTATGAAATCTTCATTTCCTTCTAGTTCATCTTTTACTTTACATAAATCAGAAGGATGAATGATATCTTTTATTTTATTAATTTCTTCATCAAGTGAAGAATTATACGGTACTGTTAATTCTAAGAAAACAGAATCGGTATCTGTAAAGTGTAATTTATAGTTTTTGCCATAAGCAGGTGCTAAATAATCATATATAAATTTATACATAAATAGTTTAGCTAATTCTAATATAGTGAATCCTATAAAATTAGACTGATCATGTTTTACGCTGATTCGACGTAAATGTACAGCACATAGATTATCACTAAATCTAGTAGTTCTTTTATATGTAGGTTTCCTTGTTAAATTTTGAAACCTATCTCTATCATAAACCATTTCAATATTTTGTCTATTACGCACATTTTCTAAAGTCTTACCATAAAATGCATTATTCATTAATTTGAAGAACACGTTTCCAAAATCATCTTTATTTCTTTTAGCTATTTTACGTTTTTCAATATTGAACTCTATATAATTTTTTAACCACCTAGATTTTCTATACTCTAGTTTTCGATGTATTTTAGTGAGAATCATTCCATGTTCTAAATACCAATCTAGCATTCTTCCTTCAACAACATACTTTTCTTTATTACCTTGTGTTAACATGAGTTTTTTTTGTTGGTCTGTATTTCCTAGGTAATATAGACTTTTGATAATCTGTAAAATCATCTATATTAGGTATTTTATTTTCAGGACAGAATGGAAAATATTTTGTTGTATCTTTTATTTCATCAGGGTATGCTAAATCAACTTCATATATATAACCAAAATTACGATTTCCATCATAAGTAGGTTCGTATTCAAGAATATTACACCATGACATTTCACCTGTAGGCAATTCTTGTATCATGCAAGAAGAATATAAGCTATTAAAATCATAATATAACAAATAGTTTTCGCTCATGATTTCATCAACTGCTGCTTGACTCTCTTCATTTGATATAAGACCTTCTATATTTTGATTAAACAATTTTATAAACTGATCGCTTTCTTCTGGAGATAAAGATTTATATATTCCATAGTCATCAGGATTTACTTTTTTATTATAACGCTTAACATAACGATTACCTAAAACTGATGGAACACCACCTCTAATCCCAGATTCAAAAAATAATAATTTATCATATGTATTTTCTTTATAATGTTTAAGTTTAACACCAGTATGTTTTAATCCTGCTAACCATGTTAAACCTGGTGTAGAATAACAATAACATGGATCTATTCCATAATATTCTAAACACATGTCACGAAAGTTTTCAAAAAGATCAGTAAGGATTAATACATCTATCTGAAGATATTTCATTGTATAATCATACATTGTTCTACAATTTAACTCTCTCCAATTCTTTTCAGCTTCTGCATAGTCTTCTTCAGATAATTGTGATTGTTTTAATGTTGATTTCAATTTATTTATTGGAGGAAGTTTTTGTTCTTTCATTATTTCATTTATTCTATTTATATCAGTCTTCGACTGTGAACCGCAGGTTATATCTCCAGTTAAATCAGTCTTCGACTGTGAACCGCAGGTTATATATTCATACGGAAATATGCCTTTCAAAGGTTTTAAATTATATTTATTTAATATCTTACATTGTTCAGGTTTCAAAGTTTTTTCCCATAACATCTAATGAATAAGGAGTAAAAAATTTAAATGCATCTAAAATTCTAATACAACCTAATTGCATTGAAAAATATTCCTCTTCTTGTTTACATGGTACATTTATTTGTTGTTGTAATTTTTCAGATGAAAATAAATCTTTCATTATTAAATGGAAATCATATTTAGAACCATTATAGAAATATAGAGAAACAAAGTTATATTTAAATTTATTAGCATTAAGAGTACAAGAATTATGTGCTGCGCTCTATATAATCCATTTAGATGATCATGATCTTTTACTTTATCAAGATATCTACCTCTGCCAGTTTTATAATTATTTGTAAATTCTTTTCCACAGTAAAAACATTTTATTTCATCATTAAAATGATATTTTTCTGTATATTTGTTTCAAGCAATTGTGAAAAACGTCATTGTAATTCTTCTACTTTCTTTGTAAACATTTCTGAACTATCTTCACCATAGTATTGATAGTATTCTGATTTAAATAATTCAGAATAATTTGAATGAATGTACATTCCCCAACATAATGGTTTTTGTTCAAATAAATATTTTTCTTTACTTTGTCTAGATGCACTTTTTTCATATTTACCATCAGAATTTTGTGTTATGTTAACATTATATGCTTCGAAATCACAATATATTGTAAAGGGTACTTTATTTTTGAAATACCATTTATTGTATTCTAAATAATCATCTTTAGGAAAAGTTTTTTCAACTGCTTCATTTTGTTGGTAATTCTCCAAATGTCTATTCATTTCTTCTTTAGTTCTAAAGCTCGTCATACATAGGAGACAGGGAAAATTAGCATTATCTGAAGTTTTTGTAAATATAGAAATATCTTTACACAATATAAAATGACCCTGACAATATAATATATTCGCTTGTGCTGATTGTTTTGTTTGTTTTAATTTTTCAAATTCATCTTGATATATTTCATGTGTTAAATCGATATATCTTTGTAAATCTTTTTCTGACTGTTGATAATTTTGATTTAATATTTGTAGCTGATAATTATATTCTTTATCATATTGTTCTTTATATTGTTGTTGACATTTTTTTAAACATTCATTTATTTTTTGATTTGTTTCATTTAATTCTTTATTGTCGTCATTTTCTTCATTTAATTTTTGAATCGTTTCTATCTTATTTTGATATTTCTGGTGATATTCTTGTATTAACATTTTTAATTGTTGTTGATAATCTGTTTTACATTTTTGTAAACTTTTATTTAAATTTTGTAATTTTTGTTGATATTCTAAAGATAAAGATAAATAATCGGAATCATAATCATAATTATAATTACGTCCTTTATAATTATTATGATTAATCATTATTGTTGATAATGTTTTAACAATTTCAATCAAATTTTTCAGTACATATTATATTTCCTTGGTAAAAAATATTATGATGCATGTAATTTCCTCTATCATTATATACTATTTCTGATTGACATAAATTTTTATTATTCAAATAAAATTTTTTTGAATCTGAGTAAAATGGATTAATTTTACCAATAGAAACATAATTCACATTTAATTCAAAAACATTTACTTCTATTAAATTTTTATTCTTTTTATGAAACTTTGTTAGCTTATTATAATCATATGGAAATTCATCTAAGCCATCAGAGAGATCAAACTCATTTATATATTCTTTTTTGTCATAATGACTTAGTCTTTCTTTGTGATATTCTCCAGGATGTAAATGTGCTATAATACTCCACAGAAAACAATAATCATCTTCATTTTTTATTTTGATTATTTGTGGTGAACTGAAAGGCAAAGGAGCATAACTACCACCAGTATTATTTTTATATTTATCAATTACTATTTTCTTAGATAGTATTTTAACAAATCTCCAACCAGATTCACGTAACTGGGCTTCAATTATACAATTTTCTAAT
Organism: Prostheceraeus crozeri; assembly: GCA_907163375.1. NCBI lineage: Eukaryota > Metazoa > Platyhelminthes > Polycladida > Euryleptidae > Prostheceraeus > Prostheceraeus crozeri. Next base: position 64,715 of record CAJQUW010008382.1, read on the forward strand.
TTATTTATCATCGATTCAAATATGGGTTGTATATCATTAACATTATGAATTTCTTGTGAATTTGTAAAATGTCCTTGTATTTTTTCTTCAGGAATTCCATCAGGTCCATTTTTTGTATAACATTTGAAAGATTTCTTAAATATTTTGAAAAAGTTTGTTAATACATTATAAAAAGTTTCATCGGTTTCATTATGTTCAACAGATTCATCAAATAAATATTTTATATCTGTTACCGCTTCATCAAATTCATCTATTTCGTTAAATTCATCAGTATCGCTAAATAGACATCTTCCATCTGGTACATGTTCATCTTCACTATTAAAAACTTTTTTATATTTCGAATGTGAATAATCATCAAATATTTTTTAACTTTTTTATCAGTAGGTAATGTTTCTAGATAGTTTTTATAATTATTTAATTTTAATATATTTCCTTCATCAACTCGATCTACATTTTGAAAATGCAATTTACTATTTAAATGAGATTGATAACTTCTTTTTGTTTGTAACTGTCTTTTACATAGGACACAATAAAACTTGGTATTTTCCATTTTTTATTTTTTAAAGAAAAAATTTGTGTTTTAATTTTAGATATAATACATTCTAATATCAAGGTCTCGAGAGTTATTTTATATTATTATATATTTCACGTTCTTTAGTTATTCTATTTTCTTTATCACATTAAGTTTTATCATATAACGTTTTATCAAAAGATAATTTAAATTTATTTTCACTAACTATTGATTCTTCATCAACATCAGAAATTACACTTTTTGGTATAAGATGCCATTCCCTGATAGGAATATCTAATTCCAAATTATATTTATTATTTGATGATAATATAATAGATAAAATATTGGTCTTTGATCTCTTTTGGAAAATTTAATAACACCATAATCTGAATCATTTTTAGTTTTTATCAAAGATGATAAAATTTTAAATTGATTAGATGTAAATCCTAATTTAAATTTTGTAGATCCGACACATAGTTGTCTAATAGTGTCTTCAACTATTCCATCATTATTATTTTCAATTGTAAGAAAATGAAATTTAGATGAATTTTGATTTTATGTAGTATCATGTTGAGATATAAATTTTTCTTCACTTAAATTTTTATAATTACTAATATCTTTATATTCTTTTTTACCATTTACACCTTTTTCAGATGCTTCAGAATCATCATCTATATTATCATCATCTATATTATCATCATCATTATTATTATGATCAATATTATTATTATCATTATTATTATCATCATCATTATTATCATCATCATTATTATCATTATTATTATTATAAGATTCTTTAAAATTATTATTATAAGATTCTTTAAAATTATTATGATTATGGCCATTGTTAATAGTATAAGGTGTTGTCCACATATAAACTTTCTCGTGTTGAGCTAAACCATTTATGTAAGATTTCAACAAATTAATATTTAAATTTGAATATAATCCTATATAAGTATCATCGTCATATCTTTGTGGCATGTCAGAACTTTCTTGTTTATAAATTGTATCTCTATAATATACTTGACATAATAACTCTTCATTATGTTTTTTACTTTCTATGTGAATGTTATATTGGTTATGTTCATCAATAAATAATCTAATTTTTTCTTTTGAAAAAGATTTTAATTTTTTTACTAATTCAGTAACATTAATATAATTAATTTTTTTATTGTCTATCCAATCTGTATTACTAATGGGTGACACTGCTCTAATAAATCCATAAACATTATTATGACCTATTATAACCATATTTTCTTTATTTAATTCTACATATGCAACATCATTATACTTACTTACAATATCCATAAATTTTATAAATGGATCACCTGGAAATATACAATAATTTGTTTCAATAGAAGCTAAACCTTTTGTCTGCTCTTTAAATATTTCGGCTTGTAATTCAAATAAAATATTTACATCTATACATGGATTATTATTATTATCAAAACATTTATTTTCAAATCCCGATGATCTCGTCGAATAAGAACAGGATGATACTGGCGAATATAATTTTTTTAAATTTGCTTTTTCCATTTTTTTAATTTCTATGTGAAAAAAAATTACTTTTTAGAAAAAAAATTACTTTTTTATTGTTAAAAAATGATGTTACCAAATGTAGGTGGAGGTGCATATATCCCGAATAATCGTGAATCAGAAATAGAAATAGAAAATTATATCATGAAAACTGGAGACGTTTTATCTGGTCCATTGCGTCTTTCTATTCTTCCGCAACAAAATACAGAGTTAACAAATAAACAATATGTTGATACACAAATCAATGACTTAAAAGAAAAATATATAAACGATGTTTTGTTTCCACTGATGAATGAATTAAAGTTGCTTAAACTTAATGACAAATCATTAAACGAAAAGTTATTAAAACTTGATAAAAAGGATAGAGAGCTAGAAGCAGATATAGCAAAACTTTTTAAAAAGATTTCAGAACAATCAAAAATTTCAATATTACTTTCTATAAAGTTAAAATCTGCATTCATTAAAAATAAACATCAGATACAACTATTGAAAGAACAATTAGAAGATGAAATAGAAAAACTACCTGAAAGAATTTAAAAAAATTTAAAGCAGTTACAAACTACATTCCAAAACAATAAAATAAATTAAGTTCTAAAATTACTCAACAAATGAAAAAGATGAATAAAATAATAAATGAAGTACACTCTCTTAATCAAAAAGTTGATAAAATGAAAACTCTTAGAAATAATTTAGAAAATGAATTAAAGAAAAATTTGCAAGAAAACTCGAAAGGAAATAAAGAACAGTTAGATGCTGTCAAAAAACAGTTAGATGTTCTTAAAGTTCAATTGAATGCTCTTAAAACGGCATTGAAGATTAATCAGCAGAAAATGCAAGTTAGTAGAAAGGAAATTAAAATACATCACACGCTGCTTGACGCAATAGATAACGTGCAACGGAAAATTAATAAAGTTATCACGAAGTTGTTGTCCATTCACAAACGTAAATCTTAACGTAGATATTTTTTCCAAAAGTCAAATTTATTCCTAAAAAATGCCTATAATTTATAAACACAATCTTAAACATTTTGCTTCAAATAATAAAATAGCACATGAACCATCCATGAAGTCTGTTTACCATTATGACAGTGTAGAAACTATTCAAAAGGAAGGAGATGGTATATTTTCTGGAATCAGTAATAATATAGCAAGTATCGTTAACTTAATGAAAAATAATAAAGATTTGATTACATCTGCTGCTAAAGGAGCAGCTGCTATAGGTAGTACAGCTAGTGCAACATCAAATGCTGTTAAGTCTCAAAACGAATTAAAACAACTAGAAACTATTGGTAAACTTAAGAATGATTCTGAAGAACTAAAAAAATTAAAAAAACTTTCAGAGGAAACAAAAAACAAAATTGCTAACATAGCTGTGGCAGGTGAAACCTTTAGGAGTAGTACTCCGTCTGATAGTAAACAGGAGAAGAAAACAGGCGTACCCATAGAACCTACGGTTCGTTCAATTGAAGAAATAAGAGGTGATGGTGTGAACAACAATCTTTTTCATATTAATACAATTCGAAGTTTACAAGTTGCTTTAAATCAAACCCGATATCCAATTGATCCATTAAGATTCGATGATACCAATAATCAATTTATGGAAGGATATGATGCTTATAGAAATCTTTGTATAGAATTTGGAGTTGAACCACAATTAACTCCTGGAGATTGGAGACATTTATATCCTGTTTTCTGTTTCGATTTAAGTGCACAATCTGGAGATATTATCAAGACTAGGTGTGATGTAACAATTAATATTAAAAGAAAGATTCCACAACTTCATTGATGGCTTATGGTTTATTGCTAGAAGATGTAAAATATTCTATTGAAGTTCTGAATGGTAAGATGGCTAGGATAGGCTAAAGCCCAAGACTTCGTCGATTGGTTAATAACCTGGGGACCCTTGGTCCGATCGGTTAAAGCCTCTGAACAAAGCTCTATTGGTTAATTAAAATTTTTGATAACTTAAAATTTTCGATAACTTTAAATTTTTTCATAACTAGAATGGATTAAAATTTTTTCATAACTAGAATAGATTAAAAAATACTTAGATTAAAATTTTTTCATAACTAGAATAGATTAAAATTTTTTTTATTAAAAATGTTGCAAGCGGAAAGTAATAATAATAATAAAACGGTTGAATTAAAACTACGTAACATCATTGACAAAAATACCCCTAAAACTATTACTATTAATAAAAAAAATATTACATAAGTAAACCAATGATAGAGAATATTAAATTACAAGAAGAAAAGAATGGTGGAATTCTCCCATTAATTCCACTAATCATAGGAGGTATAGCAGCTGCAGGAAGTGTTGCAGGTGAGACAGCTGGAATTTTCCAAGCAGTAAATAAAAATAAATCAGAGAAAGCAGCATTAGAAGAACAAAAACGTCATAATAGAGAGTTAGAGAAAGTTGCTAGGGGAGAAGGAATAGTAGATAATTTTATTAGTAAATTAAATTTAGTTGATGAAGGAAAACGAGTTCTCAAAAACATTCTACATAATGTTGATGATTTAATAGAAATTAAAGAAACTAAAGATGGTTCTGGAATATATCTAAGTCCTAGTATGATTCGGTAAATCATTTATTTTATTTTATCTTTAAAAATGAATTCCACAAATTCCGAAAATTTAATTAAATTAAAAATTTCTAATTTAGATTTATTGAATTATCTCTTAAAAGTACATAAAACCTCAAATTGTCAGCACACCGGTCGGCTGCACAGCGGAGGTGACATACAAAAAGCATTAGAAAACTTTCCTGGATTTATTTGGAGTAAATATTCAAAAGAAAAACATCTTCCTGGTCATTCATATACCGGTCCAGGAACTCGATTAGATATAAGACTAGATGAGAATAATAATCCGAAATCAGGTGAAGAACCAATAAACAGAGTAGATGCAGCAGCTTATAGACACGATTTAGCTTTTCGAAATCATGACCTAAGTTCTCGTCATGTAGCTGATAAGAAAATGATAGAAGAATTAGATAGTATTCAAACTCCTACATTTAGAGAAAGAATTGAAAGAATGTTTGTTAAGAAAGCTTTACAAGCTAAAATATTATTCGGTCAGGGTTTAGACAAAACTCATAACTCTGAAACTTATGCCTCTGAAATGTCGAATGACCCAAGCCGCTACGCGTCTGAAATTCATAGGGAATACAGAAAGCCGAAATATCTATTGAAAATAAAAGTATTTAATAAAGATGATATTTGGAGTGCTGATCTTATTCATATGCCGAATGATTCTGATTATAAATTCGCATTGACCGTTATAGATTTATATACACGATACGCTTGGGTAAAGCCTTTAAAAAAAACAAGTGGCTTGTCAGTTAAATATGCGTTTGAAGAAATCTTTAAAGAAAGTAATAGAAAATCCAAAGAAATTGTTTGTTGACAAAGGGTCTGAGTTTTATAAAAGAAATGTTCAGCCACTATTTGAAACTGTTTATTCAACTGAAAATGCAGGAAAGGCTGTAGTAATAGAGCGATTTAATAAATCATTAAAAAATAAATTCTTTAAGAAATTTACAGAACAAGGAAATCAGAAATGGTTGAAGATACTACCAGGAATTGTTGAGGATTATAACAATAAAATTCATTCAGGTATTGAAGAAACTCCAAAGAATGCTTCTGACGATCCTGATTTGGTACGAAAAAAATATTCGAAAATAATTATTCGATTGAGAGTAATCCGAATTTGCAGAAACTTAAGCCGAAATTTAAAATTGGAGATAGAGTTAGAATATTTAAGTATAAGAATAAATTTGAAAAAGCTTTGTTGGCTATTGGACTAAAGAGATATTTGAAGTTTGTAAAATAAATCAAACTTATCCGATTACTTACGAAATCAAAGATTTAGATGATGAAGATATCAGAGGCCGATTTTATCATAATGAATTACAACGAAGTGATTTTTAATTATCATTATCATTATCATTGGAACTAACGTTTCGAGAATTAAATTCCCTTATTCAATTCTAACATAATATCTAGAAATGGTACTCCTTCCTGTAATTTCAATAGGACAAAGACATAATTGTCCACAGTAAGTTGTACCTGGTTTTTGAATTTGAGACGTATTATAAGTTCCATTGCCAAGTAATTCTTTGACTTCATTTGTAGGAGGCAATCCATAAGAGTCGAACCAATAGTTCTCAGCCTCTGGGCGGTCAAAATAATAATTAGAACCGTTTTTATTTCTTTGTCCGGCAGACCAATGTACTCCTTTTCGATCTGACGTGTGAAGATTTGTCATGAAACTTACAGTTGGCTTATCTTTTAGCAAACGTAATTCGTCTCTCATCAATATGTGAAAATTCTTTATTCCCAATTGATTAGCAATTTTCTTTAGATCAAGATTTGTACTTGTTTGCATTCCATGTAATCTTAAGAACTCGGTAATGCTAGACATTTTATAATGAAAAAAAATCTTATAGGGACCCCTAGCAGTCAGAAGGGGGGGTTGATTTAAAACTGTCTCATAATGATGACTTACCTTACTACTTATTCGATTTTGAAATGATTTAATTTAATCTAATTTAAAACGTTACATTGTAAGGAATCGGTTTATTAGCAGAGCTAGTGCTTCTCACATCTTTTAGGAATTGTAATTCGTCTCTCATCAATATGTGAAAATTCTTTATTCCCAATTGATTAGCAATTTTCTTTAGATCAAAATTCGTTGTTGTTTGTTTGTCATATATTTTTAAGAACTCAGTCATATTATTAACCTGAGGACATATATCGCCTATATTACTCAGTATAACTGTCGGATTTTCATCATTCATTTTAAATGAAATAAATTCCAATGACTGCAATAATGTCTACTTCTTGTACAGAAAAAAAACAACGGCAGTGTATTTTGCGTCAAATATAATAATACAACAATCAATCTTATCACACAATTGTACAATTCCAGTCTACTACCATTAGACTGGAGAACAAAAGAAAACTTAATTACATTTCAAAATATTCTAAAATGCGTTACTACTAAGTTCCATGAATCATGCTTACATACCAAAGATTATGTTACATACTGAAATATATCTATACAATTCCAGTCTACTACCATTAGACTGAAGAACAAAAAATTTAATTACATTTCAAAATAATCCAAAATGCGTTACTACTAAGTTCCATGAATCATGCTTACATACCAAAGATTATGTTACATACTGAAATATATCTATACAATTCCAGTCTACTACCATTAGACTGAAGAACAAAAAATTTAATTAGATTTCAAAATAATCCAAAATGCGTTACTACTAAGTTCCATGAATCATGCTTACATACCAAAGATTATGTTACATACTGAAATATATCTATACAATTCCAGTCTACTACCATTAGACTGAAGAACAAAAGAAAATTTAATTACATTTCAAAATAATCCAAAACGCGTTACTACTTATAAAGAAGTCTTCGTAAATATGTATGCATCAAATATGTATGTACATTGCACATATCTTAAAAAGTGAAACAACACAGTTCATGTTCATTCATCTTGGGAACTAAACCTCAACTCTTTTCTATAGTTGTCGGTTGCTTCAATTTTTCTATATAAATTTTGATTTCTTTAAAATGTTTTCTAACAAAACTAATGGGCATTGATGAATTTAAAAATAATACGTGTGGTAGAATTAGATCCGATAAGTTCATCAAGAAATAACAATAACTTACGTTATAGGAAATTCTAAATAGTTCCAAGTTTGCCACAAATCTGTTTTTTTTATTGTCACTCAATTCCAGAATTCTTTAAACCCATAACCTTGATAGGCAGCACTTCTCAGCAACGACCTATGGTGTACTTTATCATTTGCAATCAGTTTTGAAATCATAGTAGCACTATCCTCGATGGTAATGAAATGTTCTTTTGTAACATTGAACTGAGGAATTGCAGTAGTGGTGAGATACTGTTCTATTTTTACTGTAATATCCTCCACTTGATTTTGAGAGACCACAACTTTGTTCTTCTTTCTCGATTGAATTTCCAACTTCCACTCTTCAAAATATTTCTTCGCAGTTTCCTTGTGCTCTTCTTTAATTAAGTTTAGTAAAATCGGCATGTAAAACGAAAAAGCTTCCGCGGCAGTACGTTTTGGCATTTTGTAATGAAGAAAACAATCATTAGTTATGATTAATGAAATTGTGAAATGAAGTCTTACTATTACATGCTGCAATATATTCCACGTCGTTTTAATCTGTGTGGGTAAGAGCTGCTTGTTCTGTAATGCAATGGTTCAGGAATGCGAAAAGCAGCTGCATTTATTTCATGTAGGCGGGAGCAGCTGTTCCCTACAATTGGGAGGTTCATCAGAGTGCAAAGCAGTAACAATAACAGGCATTGTAAGAGATTGTGTTACATTCGTAAAGAAATATTTTTCCCCTAGACTTATTTTAAATATGAATTAGAAGGTTCTTAACCTGGTTTAGACATAAAAATGATTAAAAATTCATAAATTTAGGGATAATTGGGGTTATTTTAACTACTCCTAAAATTACTAATTTTTCTGATGTTGTGTCCTGGAACGGTCATGATTTGAGCAAGAGAGAAAAAAATTATAATCACAAATTTGAGATTCTTAACTTTTATGATTTTCGGTGTCCTTGAACGGTCATGATTTGAGCAAGAAAAAATGATCTTAATCTCAAATTTGAGGTTCTTAACTTTTATGATTTTCGGTGTCCTAGAACGGTCATGATTTGAGCAAGAAAAAATGATCTTAATCTCAAATTTGAGATTCTTAACTTTTCTGATTTTCGGTGTCCTGGAACGGTCATGATTTTAAGGGGGGCTGTAAAATGTCATAATCTCAAATTTGAGATTTTGAAAAATATGAAAAATTGGGTATTTTTAAAAACGCCTAAATTTATGAATTTAGGTCTTCATAACCTGAAAAAATGACCAAAATTCATGAATTTAGTCGTTTTTAAAAATACCAATTTTCAAAAAATGATACTTTTTTAATGGACTACATTTATGAATTTAGGTCTTAAAAACCTGAAAAATGGTTAAAATTCATGAATTTAGTCGTTTTTAAAAATACCAATTTTTCTGAATTTGTCTTGTCCTGGAACGGTCTTCTTCCCATTACTTGCCAATTTTGTGAATTCCACAATTACTGTAATTCAGCGAAATCAATTGTTTCAGAAATTGTTCCAAACTAAGTGAATTTCTTCTTTTATTGTAATCGGCCCTTTCAATGAGAAAATGCACCGAGCTAAATTAACTCTCGGATTTGAATTCGATTTTTGGAAGTCATTTAGACAGTGGGTCTGTTTGAACAGCATTTGTGATTTTTACTGCAAGGCTATTTTCATTTTTTGATTCTTGGATAATTATTAAAATCCTTCATGGTTTAGCGAGATCCGTTGATACTCTACCTGTAGAATGACTTGCGGAAAAATAGTTTTTTTCTGTATAATCACAGTTTCATTATATAAAATTAAATATAATTATAATATGACAATAATATAATAATTATATTATTTATAATTATATTAAATAGATGTAGCCTACATATCAAAGTGTCCCTCTGCAGATCGCAAGACACAGAAGATCGCAGATCCCAGAAGTAGAAAACTGAAGATAGAAATAAATAAGACGGCTAAGCAATAGATATGCATGTATGATATGTAACGAAGGCATGCAGTGTAACTCATAACTTTCAAACTCGCCCCTATCTGATCTCGACTTTCTGAATAGGTCAATGGCCCGGTGGCGGATCTTGAACGCCCTGTGTAGTTCATCTCTATTTCCAGATGTGCAGCAGATACCAGCTTTAAAAAGATTCATGCGTGCTTCCATCCATTATTTGTCACTTATCACAGCATAAAATTTGCATTTCAATTTAAAGCGACCTTCTAAATCAATTCAAATTTCTAAGTTAGTCTTGCATGAAAGATTTCATGTTATTCAAAATTCTAGCAGCTCTAGTTGCTTATATGTGCATGCTATGGAATATATAAGGCTACACATCTTTATCATATTTCAATAAACAGAAGAATTAACATGATGAATCTAAATAGAAAAGACTTACGCGTAAGTCAATGGTCAATTGTAGCTTGCGTGTAACTTGTCCTGAATGCAGCAGACAAACGGCAATTCAAAGTTATCCATGAGTTTATTATGTCGATACGAATGATTCCACGTAAAATGAAAAGTGCTCCAAAAGACACTATGATGTGTTTCCATAATGAGAAGCGTTGAAGTGTCATTTCCAGAAACAGACTTTGCTTCGGACTTTTGTAAAGAAAAGAGGCCTTTTGCCAGCCCCGTCACGGTCTCTGGTCAACTTTTGAACGCATCAGTACTGTCCACAGAATTCATAGTGCAAAATATTGAAGATTTATCTTCTAGTAAAAACGTTGATCTAGCCTAAAATCTACGTTTGCGCGTCTGCATTTCATAGCCAGCTGCATTACTGCATTACACATCGGGCTGGTGAAGAGCGATTTAATAGAAAGATTGGATTGTTGTGACACAAAGGCATCTGATGATCTATCAGGAAAGAACGATATCGTGTACGTGTAAGTGTCTCTTTAGCTTTCGTAAATTTTGTGACAAGACGGGGCAATGAAAGGACTAATTCTGACAATTATTTTTTGTCTACATCATGAAATGCAAAGAGACACAAGCGATTTCCACCGAGCTAAGGAATAAATTCCGCATTGATGCACTGTGGAAGGAACAAAATCACTTCGTAAATTAGTAACAAAATTTTCTTTCTTTGGATAATCAATATTATAATTGATTATATATAATAATCAATTATAATTATGTATGATTATAATAGTGTATAATAACATTATAATAATATATTATAATTTATATATATATTTATTCATTATTAATTAATTATTATTAATATATATATATATTTATTTATTTATTTATTTATACATTTTTTGTTATATATTATATTAATATAATTATAATGATATATAATATATATTATAATATTATATATATTATTAATTAAATATAATAATTGATTATTTATATAAGTTAAAAAAGGTCAAAGCCATTCTAAAGTAAGGGAATGCCAAGTAAACCTATGTTAATATAATAACAGATTAATTCCAATATATTTCTGTCTTCTTCACGAAGCTATCTTCAGGGAACTCAATATTTGTGTTTACATATTATATTAGTTATAGATGCTACACTAATATGCATTTAGTTCCTTGAAGATAACTTCGCGAAGAAAACAAATATATTGGAAATAATTTGTTATTATACTAATATAAGTTTACTTGGTATTTCTCACTTTTGAATTATCTACAACGAGCCAAGCCATTTTTTTACGAATTCAAAACCGTTAATTTTCAGTTTTGTTTCACGTAGCAATAATATTACTAATTTCTGTAAAATATTAATTTTATTTAAATTTATAATTTGCCGCCACTTATTTAACTCTTTTCTTGGTTCGATGTATGATTTATCAGAGAAGTGCAGCACTAATAGCACATGATATTATAAATGAAATGGTAAAATGACAAAATGAAGGAGGTAGTGCAGATGTGAAATATATAATGATGATGACCCGAGAATCAGATGAAGAGGTCACAGTTCATGATGATTCTCAAAATTTGTAAATAATGATGCACGCGATACATGAAACTGGAGTAGGCCTGGAATGACCTGCGATTTTCCATGTGCATGTATGATAGATTAAATATTATGCATAAACGTCATTTCTAGTCGGCCTGCATACCGCAGTCATTATTCACTTGCATTTAATCATTCACGTTAGAGGATATTGTGACAAAAAGTTAATTTAAAAAGCCAACGTAATCGTCAGAGGACGCACTATATCTTATTTTAGCTAATGGCATGCAGTGTTTCTGCTTTTGTAGTCACTTTTCAAAGTTGTATGATAAGTAGTTTTCTCTCCTGAGAATACCGCCACCACAAATTTTCACTTCTGTCGCCGATTCCCCGATTTCCTGGCATTCATCAACCCCTATTGAAATGTGGTGCAAGAAAACACTGCACATTTTTCTCTACAAAAGTCGATTTTCAACATTTAGTTTTAAAATATCCATTTCGGAAGCACGTCTTTCAAAGCTGCCAATCTTTTTAATTGTCTTCCTTACTCTTCAAGCGCCATTACACGTTGAATTTTCATGTGTTAAATTTTAATTCTCCAAAATATGACTCGTGTTATGCAGCTGAATAGCACTTTCATATTCATGGTAGTGCGTAGTGCGTTCTTGTGTTGTTGATGTATCAGGCTGTCTGACCGTCTGTGTGATGCATGGGGAGATTTTTTATTGGATTTCACAAGTATGTAAATACCAGAGAGCATGACATGTTGGAGACTATATGCAGATTATGTTGTCGATCATCACTCAGTCTTGCGATATTCTCCTTTATTGATAATGTGAATGATGAGCAATGCATAGCATGACAGTCACACTCAGACTGCTGACGAAGAGAAAGCAACTTAGGATTTCAGTTAGGCGCACACAAGTATGTTAAAGTCATGATGCTGAAGAGAAATGTGAATACGATGAAGAGGAAGCGTTTTGAAGTTGAAGGAAAAGAATTTTAATCTAGACGCAGGAGCTCAATTTTCAATGTGTGCATCAGATGATTGATCTGTCAAGTGTCAGTCTCGACTGATTTGTTCCGACATTTTGTTAGTTGAAGGAAACAGTTTAAAATCATTTCATTCTCATGCGATGATGAAAATCATCCCAGCAACCACTAATTTAAATTATTAATTAAAGTAGTCCTAATGAGGACTGATGGCTTTCTCCAATCCGCAAGTGTACAAAGGCAATGCAACTGTAACCATTGGATTAATCAGTTCCAATCTCATTACAATTATCATTACAATTCCGCGAAATGTATTTGCCGCAGAGATGGACACCGACACAACCAGCTTGCTCAGGTCGGCTTCTTTCGATCTTGGTCACAGAGTTATTTTTGAAGAAATTATATCATCATACATATAAATGGACACAGTGTGCAGTTGGCTTTTTTCATGTTAATTGTTTTACTGAGTATACATGTATAGACTGTAGGTCTTTATTTGTGGATGACTCCATGCTGCGTGAGTAAGGGTAGTACCTTCAATGCGAACATGGTGATAGACAATCAGTCAAAATTAGCATAATGTCTATCGCAACAACGATTTCATAAACAGCAATATTATATCGAAGCAACCGAGAAAGTTCGATAAATGACAGGCATTTATGCATGCCAACGTATCTATAGAAATGTCTTGGCGTCAATTGTCATCGAAATTATCTGCTAGATTTACAAAATGATATAGACTATTAATACGAAACATTGCCCAACAGGCTAAATGAATGTGATTGATAGGTACGAGAATTGACATGCATGTATAATTGATTTTCTAAATTGTTATCTAATTTCGCATTATGACTGCCCTGACATCGGTTTGGACGTTGCCAAAACTCTGAATTAAACCCGCCAGATTCTCCTATATTTCTCAGTTCCAAATAATCAGTTTCTCTTCATAAAATTACATGATTGAGTATTCCATTATCCTCCTTTATATGGCCTCCCTGATGAATCTGTGACATTCTGAGCGAATCACTTGACTAGAATTTGACATACAATTTTACTGCATACCGGCACGTGAATAACATTGTTTACGAATACTCGTTAACATGTATGCAACGACAGCTTGCTCCGCCTGCAGAAAAACATAACTGTTTCAGTCTTATTTACCAATTGCTATTCTCTAATAAACCATTGAGGCAGTCGTTTGAACGTTTCTGTAGAATACTGGTGAGTAGTAATAAAACGGCGAACACTCGACCGGCGCCCCCCCCCTCTGGAACGGCAGAGTGTCGTGGTCGGCCGCCGTGGTGCTTCGCGTCTGACGTCCCCCCCTCTGGAACGCCAGAGTGTCGTGGTGGTCTTGGGCGACCGCCAGGATTTGTCTTGAGGCTATAGTGTGTAATGTTTTTCGTGCAATCTGCTGAATGTTGGGTTGTAAAATGGGCTGTTTCGAGTGGAAGGAGTGCTCGGATGTGAAAACGGAGGCCAGATTCGGATTCAGCGTGAAATTCTGCATCGGTATGGTGAGTTTGAACGCAATCGGAGAGAAAAAATTTTCGCTGACGTCCCCCCCCCTGCGCCAAACTTCCAATTTTGCTTCTAGTGAACGGATTTTGTCGTGCAATAGCTCGTTTGAAAGCTAAGAGTGAGACAAATTCACTGAAAGAATCGGCTTGTTCATATCTGTCTTCGTTTAGATGTGAGACGCCATTTAAGATTTTGGGAGATTGGCGAAAAACGACTGAGTTAGAATTTGGGACGTTTTGGGCTGTAGCTTCAAAACGAAGCATCGGATTGGAAAACGGATTTCAGATTTGGAATCAACATCAAATTCTCTATCAGCATGGTAAGTTTCAAGTCAATCGGAGAGAAAAATTTTCAACATTTTTCGAAAAAACGAGTTAGAATTTTTGCGATGGCTGCCTACTGTAGAGCCAAAACGAAGCATCGGATGGGAAAACGGAGGCCAGATTCGGATTCAGCGTCAAATTCTACATGGAAATGGTGTATTTCCAGCTCAATCGGAGCACTAGAACCGGAGATAGACGGGTTTTTAGTGTTTGGATGATGGGTATTACGTCATCAGCTGATCGTCACACACTATATAAGCTGGGAACCGACAGTGAGTTGTCATTAATACGAGCGATTGCCAAAGGTAGGTCGTCTCTCTGACCTCCGATGATAGCATCGGACATTCCAAATCCCGGGTTTCTGTAAGAAACCGACTTAGAAAATTTCATTGCTGATATCAGCTAAGGCGTCAGACTTAGAGGTTAGCCAGGAGATGGCCTTCGTCTCCAGGCCATAAAAGACTCCAAAACTTTAAAGGCTTGTAACTTTGCTTCTACAAGTCCGTTTGACTTGATTCAAAAAAGGTTCGGTCGCTATTGACCTGCCCTAAGTGATAGACTACTTATAAAATTTCATAAATAGTGCTAAAAAATTGAAAAATTTAAATTCACTAGTTTTGGAGGTTTTCTGGGGTTTTCGACCCTGCTGAATTCAACTAAGACATTTATAAAGTTGTGGGAGGCGAGCTTCGGCTTGGAATTTGCAACCTTTGTAAACAATCCACTGATTTTCATGTCAAAATCGGGGTCCGGATACCAACACAGTGATATGACGCACGCTCTGTCCGCGGGAGGTTGGATTTGTGGGCCTAGGCCTTGGAGTTGGGATAAGATCCCCTCTGAGTAATGCCTGTAACGGATTCAAAGGTTCGACACTCCACCAATCTCACAATTTAGCTGTATGATTATAAAAATGACTGCCAATGTCGCCTGTTAGTAATTCTATTTCATCCTTCCTTTACAGATACATAAGTTACAAAATGGGAGGAAATTCAAAGTTTCATTTTAAAAAGTGCCTATGTGGTGAAGTCAAGCGAGGTGGCGAGTTCAAGCGCCATTTAAATAAATTCCCCGACTCTCCCGAAGTGCATAAGGAGGTCGCTGTGGTGAGCGGATGCACATCGTGCATGAAATTCGTCAGGGGAAACCTGAACGAGTTTTTCTATAAGACGCATTCAACATGTCTCATTAAGAAGGTGAAAAATTATACCACCTCAGAGGTTGGGTTAGCCATCACCCCACTTTTTGAAAAACCTAATCAAGATGAGACAGAGACGCATGCCTCAGAGGTTGGGAAGGTTATCATCCCACCGGTTGAAAGACCTCAAGTTGACCTAGATGCGGAGACAGAGCTGCAGATGGCAGTTCAAGCCATACAAGACTGCAAGAATGAGCAGCCAACGACATCTCACCTCAGCTCTTCTAGCTCTGAGTCGGAAATCTCCGAATCTGAATCGGAAACGGAAGAGGCGGTCGTCCTTAACAAACCCGAGGAGGCGATCATAGCTCCTAAACCCGATAAGACGATTGTGAAGAGTCGGGCAGTGCCAGCGCCAAAAATGCACTCCTCACCTAAAAAAGGGAGAGGTATCAAAGCCCAAGCCAAGCGGTGGGCTAAGGATGATGGTGTGGCGAGGGTTAGCCAAGAGTATGCCATTAAGAAGCTGAAGGATGAAATGAGCCGTTATAAAAACGAATGCTCCGCATTAAGGGATGAGAATTTTGAACTCAAAAAGCAGGTGGCGGAAATTAGGAGTCTTAAGGCTCAAGTATTAAAGTTGGAAGGTTTCCAAAAGAGAGCTCTAGCGAGTGAGAGTCGCGTAGAGGATCAGGCCACATGCATTAAGAGTATGAAGGCGATGGAGGCGACGCTCAAACTCCAACATGAGCAGGAGAAGATGGCTCTTCTTGAGGCGAAGAATAACGCTGTCAAGGAGAGAAGAACAACGCTCCACCTCCCCGTAGTCGGTAGCAAAATTATCGACGATGTAATAATGGAGTCGGAGGATTTGGATAAAACGAGCGAGTGCTACGAAGGAGCAATGCCAGATATTCGCTGTCTCCACATAAGCATTAAACACAATGGTGACATTCAGGAATTGCGCCATCGTAAGCGAAAGTTGCCGGCCAAGTACCTGCCTCAGCCACCACCATCGAAGGTTCAACGAACCGGTTGAATTGATTTATGGTAAGTTAATATCATCACTTGAATATAATTTCATCTATTTTCTTTCTATTTTTCAGATGCGACGAGAACGAACCAACGGCTCTCATAAGGGCCACCATGGGGCAAGACATGATAGAACCTCCACGCGGTTTCCCCTGGGCAGTCTTCGGACTGACGAATACTATCATTAAGTTGAATCTGCTATCAGTCAACTTGAACGTTATGCAGTCGATTGCTATCCCTGAAGCATTCTGATTCGCTGTTGAGCAATTCATTGTTGAAAACTCTATATAAGCCAGAAGATTGTAGCGCTTCTCATTCAATTTCAAGTCACGATGGAAGCAACGTCTCCTGCCAATAGCATCCCGTCTTCATCGATGAAGACAACGCCATTCCCGAGTTCGTCATCCTCGACGAGTGGGATGAAGAGGATGATAAGAAGGGGAAGATCGAGAAGATCGTTTGGACGGATGAGGTGTGGACTCCAAATACCACTCGCATCCGAAAGGTTCCAGATGCACCAGCACGAGCTAGGCGGTATAGGGTCTATGACAACCTAACCGTCATACCCATTGACTATTCCAGCCAATAGTCAACTTAAATTCACACCCCGAGAATGAACCATCGGCTCTCTTAAGGGCCACCATGGGGCAAGACATGATAGAACCTCCACGCGGTTTGCCCTGGGCAGTCTTCGGACTGGCGAATACTATCATTAAGTTGAATCTGCTATCAGTCAACTTGAACGTTGCAAATGAAGTTCGGTGTAATACTTCCTTTCGACGGGCGTTCTTTTAAAGGGCGGCGGTGAAACCCGTAGCTATGTATACCGCAAGGGACATTCGGCAATGGTCAATCTTGTTAAACCTCTCTGCGTCATGTTTGCAAGTGATTGCCTCTGTCTCAACGTAGTATGCATTCGCGCCAGGGCGACATTTAGCCAACTGTCGAAGGTTGCCTTATAAACTATCCATTGCATACGTTATGAGAACCATGAGTTCTACCTGTCTCTATCAATGAGATGAATTGATGAATGGAATGAAATGGGAGGACACTCACGCGCCACACGCAACATAACACACTTCTCTCTTCCGTAGTCTAACAAGCTCTTTACACATGGATCGCAGTCGATTGCTATCCCTGTATAAGAAGTGTAAGCTATCTTAATTTTATCTAACACTATTTCATCTACCATTATCATCCATATGAAATGTTATAAGAATTGCAAGTTAAACTAAGTGTGCTACTATTTCCAAATGAAAAAGTATACATGGTTAAATCATCCACTGAAGCCCCATTCAAGTAAGTCAGTATGAAATCAAAGATATTATGAAATAAAAATTTATTATGGCATGTATTTCAAAAGGTCTTCATCGTCAATATCGTCCCAGAGTCTGGATTCACATAGATCACAAAAACAGTTCACTTGTTTCAATCGTTCTTCCACTGCGAGCCTCACTTTGTCGATATACTCCCACTCCGCCATAGTTCGTGGCTGGGAGTTAGAGGTGTACCACTCCCATAATTGGTGGAGGACTTTGGTGCTGGTGATCTCCATCACATCGTCAGTATCGTACTGGAGATACTTCCACCTCACGCCTGTTCAGTCGGGACACTCCTTCTCACATACACTCTCTTCATCGTCCGCTGGTAATGACAACTTTCTGATAGTGTCCAGTCGGTACACCTTCTCTACCTTCCCCTTCGTTGGAGCGTTTGGTGCAACGAGCGCCTTTGGTGTTGAGCATGGAGAAGAGAATTTTGTGTTTGGTGTTGTCGGAGGACTTGTCATGTTGACTGTGAATAATAACTTTGAAATGTTTTCTAATTCTTAAGTATCAACAAGCAACCAATCAGAATGAACAGCCAATGAATGATGAATATGAAAGTATATATGTAAAGTGACATCCGTGTCATTTCACTCTGTCTTTGAGACGTGTAAGTGAAGTGTTCTCTGGCGAATTCTATATTTGAGGCGTACAAGTGAACTGCTCTCTCGTGAATTCCAAATTTGAGTGAAGTCTCTATCTTGTTGAAGTATCAACCTTAAACTTGATTTCGTTGAAATGGTAAGTTGAAGATTTCCTCTCTCATCTCCCTCAAACGTGTGGCTAATAGCATCTTTCTCAATTTCAGGCATCAACTTCATCACCAACGCCCTCCCTTCTCGAGGAAAGTTTAGAGTTGTTGAGTCAAGGTAGGTTGTAACAATACACTGAGACTTGAACAGAGATGAAAGAATGATTTCTCTTTCAGGTGATACCAGTCCCATCTCGAGCGAGTTGGATAACAACAGCGACTCCATGTCAACATTGTCGCGGGAATGCAACGATCGGGAATGTGCTGACTGTGGACACATCTTCACGAGGAAGCGTGATCTCGCCCGACACATCAAGCGAGGTGTTTGTAGACCTAAGTCAGCATCAATCTCCGAAGGTGGGGATGATTCTGTTAACGATGTCTCCTTTTCTTGCGATTTATGCATTCAGTCTTTTGAGTCACATTTTGAACTATCTTCACATAGACTTCGACATACACACAGGGACGATAGTTATACTAACAGCACCTCCCCTATCCGACTCTCTGAAGTGTCGATAAATAATTTAGTGAGGAACTACCAGATGGAATCCTCAGAAACCATTACTGACTTTGAAGAATGGTTTCATCAAAATTCATCTTTGATTGGTGCGCTCTTCACAAATTTAGTCAATTTTAGAATGAAGGCGCCCATCTATCTCAAAATAAAATATGTAAAAATCGACCACCATACTGGTCAAATAGTAGAGAGGTTGGAGTTTCACATACCCTCCTCTCCTGCAACCGAAGTTGTAGACTGCGAGTCTTGGATAAATTTTCATATCCAAGGGTTAAAATTAAACATAGATAAATTTAACGAGCGTGATAGTGGACTTGTTTTTGATGGTATTGAGACCGCCATGATTAAAATCACTTTATTAGAGAACTACTCTGGACGAGGCTCCTTTAAACTTCCGAAAAATTTAAGAAATAAAGCAGCAGTCATTTCTGTAGAGTGCGAATCGCAATGTTTTAAGTATGCCGTCCTCTCCATTCTCCACTATAATGATGTACAGTATAGCCGATACCGTAAGAGTAAGTATCAACAGTGGGAGAATGAATTAAAGTTTAATGACTGCAATAGTGAAGATATGAAAATTAAAGATATAGAAAAATTTGAAAAATTGAACAATATCAAAATAGTTTTCCATGTTTGGGAAAAGGGATTGAAGGGTGTCCGCTACAACTCGCGTTCGAGTTGTTATGACCACGTTGTCAACCTTTTATTAGTAAGACAGGATGATAGTGAGGAATGGCACTACTGCGGTATTCCCAAAATTTCTCGCTTATACCACCACCTAAGAAATTCTAGCTCATCAGAGATTTATTACTGTGACAGATGCATTCGCAACTTTAGGAGTAAAAATAGATTTGAAACTCATTACGAATGGTGTAAGCGAGGTAAACTACAAATGGAGCGCATGCCCAAAGATAAGGAGCTTTCATATAGAGAGAATGGCGATGAACTAAGTCCTCTTCGTGTCATCTATGCTGACATCGAATGCTATATCGATGATAACATCCATCGACCAGCAGCCATTTCCTGCTATGAAGTATGGCATGATCACTTTAGGAATAGGCAAAATAAAATGCACGTCTGGCAAGGTGAGGATTGTATTAACCAATTCCTACAATTCCTCGAACAGGCTGTAAAATTTCAACAAAAGTATGATGGTGAACTCTATCGCAGATCATTGCATATGACAGCAGATGATCAAGCAAAATTTGATAGTTGCAACGTTTGCCCCAAATGTAGGAAAACATTTGATGATGATAAGATTAAGAAAGTGCGCGACCATGATCACATCACTGGTAAATTAAGAAACGCACTATGTTCAAAATGCAATTTTTCACTTAGGATGAAACGGCGTACATTATCCGTCATTTTCCATAATTTCAAGGGCTACGACAGCCATATGATAATAAAAGGAGGTTTAGGTCAAATGAAAGAGTGGAAGCTTGATGTAATAGCACAAACGAGAGAGACGTTTATGGCCATGACAGCAAAAGTGTCTGTCGATAAAACTAAAGAAAATAAGACGGTCTATTTTGATATAAAATTTTTAGATTCCTACCAATTTATGACTGCATCACTGGCCTCTCTCGTACAAAATCTAAAGTCTCTTCCACTAACACAAAATCTTAAGAAACAATATCCAAATCTAACCGATGAAGTCATCACACGGAAAGGAGTCTTTCCATATGCATATTTTGATGCGATTAGTAAACTCGGCGAGACTTCTCTTCCGCCCATAGATAAATTTAAAAATGATTTGCCCGGCGCAGAATGTAAGACCGAAGATTATGATCATGCACAAGATGCATGGATAAAATTTGACTGCCATACATTTGGCGAATATATGATTGCCTATCTTAAGTTAGATGTATTTTTGATGGCTGATGTATTTCAGGAGTTTCGACGAGTGGCATTAGAAGAAGATAAGTTAGATCCCGTCCACTTTGTCAGTCTGCCAGCCATGTCATTTAAGTCTGCTTTTAAAATGACTGGTGAGACCATTCATCTCTTACAAGATCCAGAGATGTATAATTTATTTGAGCGAGGAATTCGCGGTGGTCTCACATTTGTAAATAAACATAGGTTAAAATCAAAATTAGTAGGCGATGATCATATCCACCTAAAGTACTATGACCAAAATAATTTATATGGTAGTTCACTATCCAAACCACTCCCTCACTCTGAGTTTAGCTGGTTAGATGACAGTGAAATTCAGCATCTCTCCAACCCTTCTAACATACTAGCAATTCCAGATGAAGGTGATTGGGGATATTATTTTGAGATAGATCTAATCTATCCAAATAATATTAAACATAAAACCGTAGATTTTCCACTCGCACCCGAATCAGGTGAAGTGACCAAAGATATGTTTTCCGACTTTATGAAACAATTTCATAAAGATTTAGAATCTTGCGATCAACCCGACTATAAGCCTTGCCGCAAACTTTTACTCACCCAATATGATAAAGAAAACTATCTAGTCCACTTTAGCATCTTAAACTTTTATTTAGAAATGGGCATGATTTTAAAAAGAGTTCACCGTACTATTAAATTTAGACAGAAAGCCTTCCTCAAACCATATATTGATAGCAACAGCCAGAAACGTGCACTAGCCCAAATTAATTTTGAAAAAGATTTTTATAAGTATAAGAATAATAGTCTATTTGGTAAGACGATGGAGGATGTTAGAAAACGTGTAAACTATAAACTAGTCAATGATGTTACAAAATTTAAGAAATTGGTCTCATCACCTCTATTCATCGATAGAGACATTATCGATGAGGACCTTGTAGGTGTTAAAATGATAAAATCTGAAGTTGAGTTGTGCAAGCCCATCTATATTGGCCAAGCTGTACTAGATTACTCTAAGCTTGAAATGTACCAACTATTTTATAAAATACTAAAACCATGTCCTCTCGTAAAAGAGGTTCGTTTGTTGGGTGGTGATACAGATAGTTTCTTTTTAGCCATTACCACTCAAAAAGATTTAAATTTCAATGAAGTAGGAAAATCTTTAGAAAGATATTTTGATACATCAAATTATCCTACTGATCACCCACTCTACTCCATCAAAAATAAGGCAAAACTTGGCTGCTTTAAGGATGAGACAGCAGGGAAGGAAATAGATGAAATGATTCTCCTCCGACCAAAAATGTACAGTATGAAATGAAGGGATAGCGACGATAGTATTAAGCGTGCTAAAGGCATATCAAGATCATTGGTCTCTAACATGAAACATAAAAATTTCAGGAAAGCCTATAGAAATAAAAATATAACGTTTGTCAATATGACAATCTTAAAATCTAAGTCGCATGAGATCAAAACTCATACTTTTAGGAAACGGGCGCTTTCAGCATGGGAGGATAAGAGGTGCTGGTTAGAACACAACATATCTCTTCCACATGGACATCCTGACACAAACATACCACCACCCAAAAGAATTAAACTCACACTACCACATTCAGGAGACGTCTTAGCATAATCATCCTTAACTTAGTATTTTGATGTTGATTTCTGTAGATAAACACTGCTGTTTTATGTATCGCTTTAGATCGTTTCTTCCTTGTGAATATATGCCTACAGTCAGCCCATTCCCCTATATCTGTGAAAAGACTTTTTCATACACATATTTTTATTTTCAATAAACATATCACAATGACTTCACTTTGTTTTCCGAAACACTAAAGTTACGAGGGATTTAGTATCTTTCACATGGATGCACTCTTGTAAACCATCGGTAATTTTGATAGCAATAGAGGGTATAGTTTGTTTGACGACGGGATGATAGAAAATAGATTCAAACATCTTCTCGACTACTCCATATGAAGCGTCTTTATTATGAATGAAATCGCGTAAAATGTATTCTTTTTTCTCACCAACAGAAATAGGTAGAATCAAATCACTTTGAATGTAAAGGTGCTGTTCATGTTTATCAAGTGTCATTGGTGTTTCTATACCAATCGTATGCGCAGCAGCAAACACAGTTTGTAGCATTGAAAAACCAAAGAGTTTTTTCAAATTTTTACTCAATTGACATTGAATGTCATCACCCAGTTTCAGAACAACGCGTTGATTTTCAATTGAAAACGAAATGTGGTGTGTCTTTACATCATATTTACTTTTCATCACATGCTTCAACTTCTGTTGTATATAAGGATTTACTACATGAATGAAGCTTTCAACTGTATGATATAGACGCGGCATTATATTGATAGCAACTTTAGATTGTTCATAAGACTGGTAAATTTTCTTGATGCGATCGCCATAGATGTCCATCCACCATTCATCATTAACTGAATCAGCTTTAGTGTGATATTCATGAGAAGCATACACCACACCGCTTACAATAATAGGTGTATAATGTCTTACAAAATGACGCAAGGTTGGAGAGAAATAAACTGTAAGTTTGTCATTATATTTCTGAATAACCAACTTATTTTTGTCCGCCATAATTTTCTCTCCATACTTTACCCACAGTCTCATTCCATCGTTTTACTAACTCAATAAGTGATAAAGGTTGAACACCACGCTTTTTCAAAATGATGCGTTCTTCGCATTGTACAACATCTTCATCAGATATTTTAAATCTATAATGAAATTTGTTGATTCGATTTGAATAAACTTTTTTAACATTTGCAGTAGCAATTTACGTTAGATGTAGTCCATGACCAAAACCAAGATGTGGATAGAATTCATTATCCAACCTCAGCGTAAGACCTTTAGTAAAAGAATGAAAGCGAAGGAACTGTCTCCCACTCCAATGATAGATAGTAAACTCATAAGCTTTCTGATTTTTATTCTTCATGATGGAAGTGTTACCACTGTTGAATGCCTTAATAATTTTCTCATTCCCAAATGGTTCATAATAATCTGATTTTATCTGAATCCATTCATAGTTCCACTTTCCATCTGATGTTAAATTGTATGGGAACTGGAATGCATTATTCATCGTTATTCCATCATGGGTGCGAGGAGTCAATATCATTTCTTCCACATCATTCACATTCTGAATATTGCTATCATAGCAAATACTAGAAACGCCAACCTCCCATTCACCTTCTAAATGCAGTGGGCGATTTAATTCTACTCGATAGTCTGATGGTTTATTTTTGGGAAATTTATTCATAGAAGCATTACTGGGCAAGTAGATTAGAAACGAGTCCTTATTTTCACTTTCCATATTATTCACATTGGAAAAATATATTAGCATACTTTTGCATTAACTCTTCATTCGGAAATGGAGTGTGATACTTGTCACAGCATCTTTATGAAAAGGAATCAACGCACCAGCATCGTCATAAATGGCAATATCAATCTGTGGTATATAGTTTGATTTCAGCTTTGTATAATGCACTTTCTTGAAAGTATGCTCAGATAAAATACTGCAGCTTTTTGGCTGGTATGGTATCATTGCTAAAAGTGGAGCTTCAGCATCTCCCACACGCACATCTTCACCAATATTGGAATATAACTGAAAATAGTTAATACGACGCGATAATGATAGATGCGCGCTAGCTTTTCTCACAGTACCACTTTTAAACGTATTTTGATCAAAGCCCAAAATGTCCTTTAGGGTATTGTCCATGATCAGCTCAATATTTTTCCCGCTAACACGAAGAGATGGCACACCTTCTTTTTCAGAAAACGAAATATGTTCATCTTGAATCACTTCATTCAAATAATCTATTGCCATCTTAACTGAAGTGATCATGCGAGGTGCCAACACTCTTGTTCTATGTGAGATTCCACTCAAAGGCTCTACACACTTTCTGTATAAAGATACCGACCATTCTGTATCAACTTGATTTGATCCATCACATTTTAAATAGCGCATATCAAATTTTCCATGAACAGCTGCAGAACGATGTCGTAAGAACTGATGAAAATCTTCTGAACGAACTAATACTAGATCATCATCATCATCTAATTTACTAATGACGATTTGATCCGTTGATTTCGTATAAGTCAATGTTGCCACTTGTTTACCATCAACTCGAAGGAGATAATTAAATTTCTTCAATAATGTTTCAGGAGTCATGTTTGTCTTTCTTGGCTTAATCACAATCTTCTTCACCAACGTCTTCTCATTTTTTGGAATAAGATCTACATAATAAGCTTTCTCTTTGTAAATCAAATCTTTACAACCACTTGGGTGGTAATTAACGTTATAATTATCATAGCTTGTTAAGGCGCTAGCGAGGTAACCTAAATCATTTCTTAAACTTGGACTTAAACCAACAATCCAATCTTTCTCTACTACATGATGTACATAATTATGATCATCATTGTGCGGAGTAAATTGGATGATGTGTCTACCCTCTTTATTCAAGAAATCATATATAAACTTTTTACATGAAAAGAGATCTTTCTTTGGCCACTGTGGAATGTATACTCGACACCCCTTTTCACATTGGTAAGCAGCTGTACGTCCCATATTAATAGTCATCACCTCATGATCAAAAGTATAGACACAGTTGCTATAAACAAGTTGAGTGACACCCACTTCCCAATTTCCATTTAGCTGTTGTGCATGATCAATGGGAGTAGAAAAGAGTGCGGCTCGATTAGTAGCAAATCTCTTTGTAGCCGCATTGCTAAGCAAAATATGATAAAACGACATTTTTATATTGCTGATCTGCGGCTTTGCATAACATCATGAAGACTTGGATTTTGGACTCTCTACAATATATCAGAGTTGATCGTGATGGAAACGTACACTTCAAAAATTCTCATGGTCATACATCAAGAGGTATTACATTAACATGGCGACAATTTGTCAACCTCAATGATATCATGAGGGATTTGGAATATTTTGAAACATTAAGATTCATCTCCTTGGGTGATCAACTTTGGCTTCAACATTACAGAAATGAAATTCAAATCTACCATTCTCATTCCGCAAACTGTTTCTCATTTCGCAAATACAATTGGGAGAAGTATAGAAGATACATACATCGCTCCATCATGACATTTATTCGTCGTGAGTTCATCGCCCTACTATGCAAATCTTAATCAGACATGACTACCACGCACCATGAGTTGGAAATTAGATTCCCTACAACGTATTGAAACGGATCATGATCGAAACGTCTATTTCAAAGATTCAACTGGAAATGTGAGAAGAGAGTTTGCTTTATCTTATCGTCATTTTCAATCTCTACATCATATCATGAAGGATTTGAAATACTTCTATATGAAAAGACATTCACGTATTGGAAATCGCATCTGGTTGCGCGTCAACAATCGGCGAATTCAACTCTATCATTCCCAACTTCATACTAACTTCACATTTCATCAAGGTAGTTGGGAAAAGTATAAAAGGATGGTACATCGCTCAATTTACTCATTCTTTCATCATGAAGCGCCATCGCTACACCATCGTCAACATTCTCCGTCGCTTCAGACTCTACACCAAAATCGATCTCACAACATTACACCAACAACTTCCAAACAGCAAGTATTACCCGGGCCGACCTCAAATGTTAGTGGTGAAGATGAACAATTCACGAAATCTTCAACTCTTCCCAAATGGGACTGTACAGATTCTCGGCGCCCTTTCTCATTCATCGGCGCAGTCAATGCGCTTAGAGCTACAAAGACTACTACGTCGGATATGGAAGAGGGAGAGGTGTGTGATGTCGAATCTGACTGTGGACAATATGGTGATCTCTACTCAATTGAGTGAAAGTGTATCATTTTTGAAGATTCGTACCAGCAGTTACAATTTGTGTTATGAACCCGAACTTTTTCCTGCAGCTCTCATTAGTTGTTGGTTACCTGTGCATGTGGCAATCTTTCATAATAGTAAAGTGATCATTACTGGACTAAAATCTCATGTACAAGCAAATGTGATCCTAGACTATCTCATTGAGTATGTACGTACCCAGCGGATTGTAAAATAAAAAACAATTTTTCCAACATGATGTTTTTATTTCAAATCATGATAGAACTTACAAATCATTTTTTCATTAGAGGATGGATTACATGAAAAGTTTTGAATAACAGATGCAAATCGAGATACATGTAAACGTTTTAAGATGAAGTACAGTACAAAAGCACCACACGTTGATGAAAGTGGATGTTGTAGTATGCGTTCATTTCGCTGATATTGACGCGTATGTTTTCTCAACCACTGCTGTGTTGGTATATTTGGAGGTTGAGCAAGAGAGTCAAATAGTTCACCACGTCGGTCTTCTCCAATAAAGATCGCTTTCCAATGCTCACCGCCTAAATTCTGCGAATGAGTGTTTAGCACAATAAAGATGGGATAGTGATTTACTGCAGGTGGTAAGGTATCGAGTGAATAGACATTATCGAAAGCTTTCAACGTCGCTTCGTCTGCATTACGCTGCACTTTAGTCTTAATATCGTCAGCAGTCAACCAACTCATTAACGATTATACTGAAGAATCACGTCACGATACTTTGTAATTTCAATATTTGAATCGAAGACTGCATAAATTAATACATTGATCGTCTCAGGTAGTGTTCTTTTGAACGTCAAATCCAAACGAATATTATGAGGCACGTTCGCTTGACGATAGGGTGCACTAATATCGCTGTCAGCAGTCAAATCAAATGCATAAATAGTATATCCACTCTTAAACTCTTTCATAGTAAGTCCGTTGGTGTCATCCGTATTGTAAAAGCCAAAGACATCCATAAAATCAACATAACTGCGCATAAATTGATCCGCAGCAAAATCTGGTTTGTAGGGTGGACCAGGATGACTCACACCATTTACACGTAAAGCAATTTCACTTAACTGATTGTGTTTAAAATTGAAAGGATTCTTCTTTATATTACCATTAAATGCATCATTTTCAACCATTGCCACCATGAGGAGCTTCGGTGCTTCCGATGGAAAGAGGCCATCTTTCATGAAACTCTTTTGATCTTTCGGAATTGTAAAGGTGAGAAGCTTTGTATGCTGAACGGGGTAAATGGCATTTTGGCGGTTAAGACCTTCAGCATGTCCTCTAATGACACTTGGATTCGGTACTACTCGACGAATGTAAAGTGCAATATCTTCCACATGAATTCTAAAATTGTCAACTTTAGCAAATGCATTCAGCGCAAATTCAGGCTTATTCAATGTCAGCTTGAGTCGCATGCTGGTATTACAGAGTAAAATTTTTGACTGTCTAAAGAAGTCTAAATTCAGCGGACCATATAGCTGACATACTTTACTATCTTTAATCATCGCAGATCGCTTTACAAAGCCACTGTTTGTTTCAACATCAAATTTTCCTGCTTCATCTCTATACCATCCCATGGCTTCCATATGACTTTTTTGTGCTGCTGGATGAAACTGTGATACATGATTGAAATATGATTTATAGGGATAATCGCTTTGACCACCTTCCACCTGCTGCTCTCCAATCGTTAGAGAAACATCGCGAAGTAATGTAGTCAATGGTAAATTGTTCAGTCCAACTTTATGTGTATCGTCAATAGCAGTTCCATCTGCTTGCTGAATTCTAAACCTCAAATCAACCATCGCATAACTCAAATCTATGTAGTCATCACTACCACCAGGAATAACAAATTCAATGGGGCCAGCATTCTCAGCTGTTCGAGGATGATAATCTACAATACTTGAACTAAGAATATCTGTCTGTATGGCTTGTTGATCAAACAAACAAAAACCGGAAGTTTTACACTCCATGATTAGAAGTTATAGCAGCGTCGTCGTTTAGCGCCTGATGAATGATTAGAGCCTCTGCGACGTCTGCGTGAATGCCTTTTGACTGAAGATCGCACCTTACCAGCTCCGCGATGTTTCCTCCTTCCTTTATTCATTCGTTTAGGTGATTTCTTTCCTTGAGTAACACCAGCAAAGGTCTGCTTCAATGTTTTTAAACCGCGTTCCTTCCCACGATTCAACAAACTGCTCTTAAAACTTCTACCTCTGGAAAGATCACTAGCAACATCACCAGCAAAGCCAACGGCATTACTTAAAACATTTCGTTTTAAAGATCTACCGACATTGGATATGAGAGGTGCTAAAACAGATTTCAGTGCACCAAGTATGCTACCTCCACGTTGGCGGCGAGCGCCGATGTAAATTTGTCCTCCACCACTTACATAGGAGGGTCGTGAATAAAATGAGGCAGTTGGATTCATAGCTCAAACCCTAAACATTGTTAGTTACAACTTTGCATGAATCACTGTCGATCACTTAGATGAAAGATGTCGGCACGACGCATCCAAGAGTTCATACTTGAAGGATAACCAGTCCATTTAACAAGACACCATTCTTCACCTTGCCGTTTTTTACATCGAATGATTTTCTCTACCAAATATGTTTCACTTTCAGTAACTACCTCAATCTCATCGCGGTAAAAGCTACCCTCAATTTTTTCATTATCGTAATCTTTTAACTTGTAGGTGGTCGGAGAGTCTTTTTGATTAATCCTTGATACTGTAAATACCTCCTCTGTCCAATTCGGAAGGTACCCTTTAGCAAAAACACTCTTCACTTTTGAGATACGAACTTTATCACCAATTTTCACATCACTTTTCACATGAGTGCGTTTACGTTGGAATGATTCGCGCACTTTATCTACATTGTCAGCATTTACCTCTACTGGTCTGAGTCCAATAGAACGATTGATAGAGTGATTGTAGGCATGGAGTGTATCTTGTAGAACCTTTGTCCAATTTTGTGTCAAGTTGGCAGTAAAATGTCGCCACAAGCGATTTTTTAATGTGCGATTAAAACGTTCAACGAGTGCAGCTTTATAAGCACTCTTTACACTAAACAACTCAATGTCATGCCTCTCAAATAATCTTCTCACATGCTGATTTTCAAACTCTTTTCCTTGATCACTCTGAATTCTTTTTGGAATCCGACCTTCTCGAAAAATTGTTTGGAATGCTTTTGCTACTCCTTTCCCTTCTTTAGTTTTTAAAGGTTGAGCCCACGCATAACGCGAGAAAATATCAATGACGGTTAAAATAAAATTATTGCCCGAGTTATGTTTTGAAATGGAGGCAACATCACACAAATCTGCTTGCCACTGTTCATCGATGTCATGAACAATATAATGGCGGGTGCGGTACTTCTTTTTCGCTTGTTTGTGGAGTGTACAGGTAGCCTGACCCTTTAACCATCGTTTCACTTGTGATTGTGGAAGACCACTCGCTTTTGATAATTTCTTGATAGATGCAAATCCTGTCGGATGTTTTACATCATAATAGATTGACTTCAAACGTTCAGTCGATGACGACTGACTCTTTTTCTCCTTCTCATCTTTTTGTTTTCTTGCCTTTCTACATTTACAACAACTACAGCATTTAGCTTTAGCGGTTTTGCGATCGTGTTCACATTGCTTAGGGGTTTCATTGTGAGAGCTGGCGCAGCAAGTGCAAGTGACAACGACATTCACCTCTGGCGGCTCATTACATGGCAAGCAACACATCTGCTTCATATTAATAGTCTGAGAACATGTATTTCCTAGGAGGAGCTGTTTTACGTTTTCCTTTTACTAGTTTTAGTGGTGATGTAGATCTACGTCGAGTTCTTCCTCTTGTTTGCTTAGTGAGTGTGGGAGGGGATGTAGCAGGTGACGTCTTAAACCAATTTGTTGGCATTTTCATCGCCTGAAGCATTGGAGCAGTAGCCACTGTTGAATCAAGTTCTTTCAATGTCTCATTATTCAAAGCAAATTTTGGCACATTATGCTTTTTCAATAGTTTAAGAAAGTATGACCAACCAGGTGGAACATAGCCCTGACGGCGCTTTCTACGTGTCGCATACTGAATCAAGTCTTCATAACGTGAAGCATCAATCACTTTTCATCTGTAATGATTTCTCCTCTATCATTTACATTGAGATGGGGTTCAATACTGTTGAAAAGAGATATGGCATGTGCGCGAGATGCTAAAGGTGTAGCAGTCGATACAGAGTCACGCATCTTATTCTTCAAGTTTTTCAATTGCTCAACAGTTTTCGATTGTAATAATACAGCACGATGTGGATCTTTGATGTGAACATTTTGCTGATAATCTATTTCTTTCCTATACATTTTATTTGCAAGAGGTTGCTTTACTTGCTGCATGGCAGTCAATTGTACATATTCATCCTGAGGAATAACAATCATGCGAGAATAAGAACTCATAGTTTGTAGATAATCATGGGAATTTTCAAAATATCACTTCGAAATCTAAATTCTTCCGGACACTCTTGCGTAAAGTCAATGAATAAGTAACCGTATGGTTTTTCAATAGCTGCTTGAAAAATTTCAATTAAGGCTTTTGATCCTCTGGTTGCAACTTGTCGCGCTAAAATTTCAAATTGACTTTTATCTCGCGGATTCTTGAAAATAGCATAATAGTGTGTATTCAGGTTTCGTGTACGAGCTTCTTTTCCATCAGGAAACAAATTTTGTGTGATATAGATGATAAAGCACCTTTTATGATGTGCTGCACGAGTGAACATATCTGTAACATCTTTTGAATTCTTACTTTCTTTTAATAAATCATCCAATACAACAACATCATTAGACTGAAGTTTATCCACTGCAATAATTCCTTCATGTCGAATAAAGTTGCGACTTTGCAATTCCTGAAAAAGCGACGGTTGATAAATACCATAACACCAAATCACTCGATTGATAGGCTCCTTAAACAACTCCCTTCTTTTATCCAATAAATTCAGCGTGAAAACAGTTTTACCTGCATGAGATGGACCTGATACAGTCAGAACTTTATCACATTGAAGTCTGAAATCCATTTTATTACTTTGAGATTCAACATTTGCATAATTAACGCTTAGAGCCAAAGATATTAACCAATAGGTTGCCCACGGCAGGAGCTATCATTGGAAGTATTGCTGAAAGGAAACCGCCCTTTTGTGTTAGAGTTTTCCACTTTCTTTGAAGGGTGACTTTAGGATTGGAGATGAAACGCAATGATTCCCGCCCCAAGGCGGGAGCAAAATATGATCAATGATTAGATTGGGAAATACTTTCCTCTCCTTACCAGGATTATTACAAAAGATGCGTATAACATTGAAAGCAGCTAACCATCGTTTAAAGTGGATAAGAAGAGCACTCTCACAAGAAAAGCCATAGTCTTGCAAATATTTCAGATTAAGTCCATGAATGTGTTTTCTCGCCCATTGATCAACATTGGGATCGCAGTTGGCATGTTGATGATAGACACTAACAATCTGATATGTCCAATTGTTCATAGCAATAGCACTGAGCTCCTGTACAGGTTCACCCTCACAATCCATAAAAATGATGATAGAAGTCTAAAACGGAAATTACACATCTAAGGAAACGTTCTATAACATATTACAAAATGAAGAATTACATCGATGCTTTTCACGACAAAATACACAAATGATATGATGGCAAAGAAGAAGTAAAATGTATCTAATAAGACCACGTCTACGACACTCAAAGCACATAAGCGAATTGTCATAGGGTAGAGTTAGGAAAGGACTAGTAATTCTCCTTCTTTGATTTGCGTTTTGAGGCAGCATTCTTCTCCGACTTGCGCTTCGTACCACTGCTGTTAAGGATTTGATCAATTATGTCGTCCACGTTGGGTGGTTTTGGAATATATAGGATGGATTCCATATGCATGGAGAGAGAGGCTATTTTATTATCTTTGTGCCGACCATAATATAGCCCATTCACTTTGAAAAGGATATCCCAAGTACCTTCTCCGAGCTCATCACATCTGATGGGTATTGATTGATCTCCCTCCTTCTTATAGTAAGTACACCAATGTCATAGCGGTAGGCAAATGTGATTACCATCCCAAATCTTTCTATAGGGAGTATCCTTGTCATCTCTCGCCCTCCACTCTTGAGCAAGAGGAGTAGGAATGTCCATATTTAATGTCACATACTCCTCAATAATATCAAGTTGGTGGCGAATGTACGGACTCACGGGGATCAGTATGTAGTCCCCATACTGATTGTGCATTATCTTGACATCCGTGGAACGGAGCATTCCCGTTTGGAGTACTACTCTATGATCGTCATAACACAAGACTTGTTTAAATTTACGCTGTAGCGGTGTAGGATTATGTACCTTGGTTGTTTCTTCCACTGGCCTCAGTTGTAGATGATCTGATCGTAGCGAACCTTGTAACGTTTGACCGCCATTTTGTCCTACTAGTGCAGCAGATGGAGTAGATGCCTGAAAATGAAAAAAGATTGTATTAATTTACGTTCAAGAGAGGAGAGGGAGGGAAGTAGCGACTTACCATTTTAGTTGGATAATAGAATAGGGAAGTAGAGAGAGAGAGAAAATGTGCGTCCGTCACTCGTGTGATTCAATGATGGAATGATTCTCACTGTGGAAGGCTCGCTATTTATATAGAAATGCTTGATTCTCATTGGATGACGATCCTCATTGGACAATAACATCAAGCTGATTCCAAATCTGGCCTCCGTTTACCAATCCGAGCCTTCATTCGCCCGCTGGAGCTGTTTCTTGTGAAATTCTAACTCTGTCGTTTTTCGTCAATCTCCCAAAATCTTAAATGGCGTCTCACATCTAAACGAAGACAGATATGAACAAGCCGTTTGTTTCAGTGAATTTGTCTCACTCTTAGCTTTCAAACGAGCTATTGCACGACTAAATCCGTCCACTGGAAGCCAAGATCGAAGCTAGCTCTCCCGAGGGGGGGGACGTCAGCGAAAATTTTTCTCTCCGATTGCGTTCAAACTCACCATACCGATGCAGAATTTCACGCTGAATCCGAATCTGGCCTCCGTTTTCCCATCCGATGCTTCGTTTTGACGCTAGAGGCCAAAACGTCCAAAATTCTAACTGTCGTTTTTTCGAAAAATGTTGAAAATTTTTTCTCTCCGATTGACTTGAAACTCACCATACAGATAGAGAATTTCACGCTGATTCCAAATCTGAAATCCGTTTTCCAATCCGATGCTTCGTTTTGAAGCTACAGCCCAAAACGTCCCAAATTCTAACTCAGTCGTTTTTCGCCAATCTCCCAAAATCTTAAATGGCGTCTCACATCTAAACGAAGACAGATATGAACAAGCCGATTCTTTCAGTAAATTTGTCTCACTCTTACCTTTCAAACGAGCTATTGCACGACAAAATCCGTTCACTAGAAGCAAAATTGGAAGTTTGGCGCAGGGGGGGGACGTCAGCGAAAATTTTTCTCTCCGATTGCGTTCAAACTCACCATACCGATGCAGAATTTCACGCTGAATCCGAATCTGGCCTCCGTTTTCACATCCGAGCACTCCTTCCACTCGAAACAGCCCATTTTACAACCCAACATTCAGCAGATTGCACGAAAAACATCACACACTATAGCCTCAAGACAAATCCTGGCGGTCGCCCAAGACCACCACGATACTCTGGCGTTCCAGAGGGGGGGGGAGTCAGACCCGAAGCACCACGGCGGCCGACCACGACACTCTGCCGTTCCAGAGGGGGGGGGCGCCGGTCGAGTGTTCGCCGTTTTATTACTACTCTGGTGAATACCCCACTGGTAACGCCATGAATCTTAAGCACTAGGCAAGAACGCATGCATCCTGTATCTGTGTTCTAAGCCACTGTCTGAATCCAGGTTTTTTGAACAGTTTGGCCGCAACAACTGTAATCAAAATAAGAGCAATATGTATATGTAGTATTATTGTCTAATGCATTTGATTTCAGTAAAGATAAAAATGGATGGCATCGTCTTACTCTAAAAGGAAATTTTACATCGGTAAGGAATCGGTAGCTTTCTCATAAGGTGATTCGTGACCGTATTTGGAGCTTCCAACTAATCGATCTCAATGAAATGCACTCGCTTACTGCTTTTGTCGTTGCTTTGTTAATGTATGGAGCTCGCTATCAGAATCTATTGTGCATTTGTTACAGCAAAAATTGTCACTTGACTGCAAAATGTCAGCTAATTCTTCATTGAGAATGCAGAGAAAGCAAAATACTCGCCAAGTTTCTCCTATTGAACCATTAGAACCCTACTCTTGCTGTAGTCGATCTGGACTTTCTTCTCTTCTGTACTGCATCAACCAATTCCATCACAAATTATAAGCAACATTTCATCTTTGAGGCATCAGCATTCTAGCATCGCGTTTTTCTGGTCGCAATGGCAAGCCCTTGTGATGCCTGAAGAATACTTGCCATTATTTAAATTTAGGCAAAAAATAGCATTTAAAATGATGGCTGGACACATGAATTTTCAAAACCAGCAGACATGCATGGTTGCTTAATCTGCTTTCCATCTAAAGGCTCTAAATTCATAAAATTAATTTGCTAGTAGGCCTACATGGATTGACGAGTTTTCTATCTGACTAAAGGCTCCTTTACAACATTTCCTTGTCTTTTGCAGGATAGAAAACAAGCTCACCGTGTTTTGGTACTGCGCGATGGCTTCAACAAGACCAACGATTCTGGCACCGTCATCACCGCGTGTAGTATAGCCGTCATTCTCGGTCCTCTAAAAATAATCGTCGACACTGGCTGCGCATGGGATGGTGATTGGTTAGTGGAAAAATTGAAAACTGAGGCAGGATGCTCGCCAGATGAAGTGGATTATGTTGTCAGCACTCATTGTCATGCTGACCACGTCGGCAATCTCAACTTGTTCCAAAAGGCGACACATATTGTAGGAAATACTATAATGTTGCCTGAAGGACATGGATTGGAGCTTCTGCCTCATGATTTTTCAGTGCCGTTTGAGATAGATGAAGCGGTTCGAGTAATGGCTACTCCTGGCCATACACCAGATAGTGTGAGTGTGGTTGTCACTGGGACGAATCAGGGGACAGTTGTGCTTTCGGGAGATCTGTTCGAATGCAAGGAAGATTCGGAGGACGCAGATCTTTGGAAAAGATGGACGGAAGATGAAGAAACTCAAATAAAGAACAGAGAATCTGTTCTTCATATCGCTGACTTCATTCTACCAGGGCACGGGCCTATGTTTCGTGTTACCTCTGACCTTTTCAATAGCCCGAGAATACAAGAGATAGAATGAGAATATATGTACTTGTCTTCTCTTTACATTTCATGTAATCCGTTTGTTTTCTGCCAAGGTTGGGGTTTTAGTTCACATAAGTTATCACACATTTTGAAGAACATACTGCATACTTATGCCGTGATCAGTAATAAATGAAATTTTAAACCAGGGTTCTGCGAACTTACACTCGAGCACTTGAATCGAGTGAAACATCAAGCTTGTGACGTAAAGATTAAAGATGCCAATTTCTTTATTGAAGTCATTGCTGTAGCATTGATTCAAAAATGAAAAAACATCATAATCTGTCGGTCTTTATTGGTGAGGCACAATCAATTTAAAAAATACATAACATTCTTTCAATACACCTGATCCTTTTTTGAGGTACAACCTTAATTAAAAGAATTATTAACATTTGGCACTATGCAAGTCGTAGAACATTCAATTATACCATCACAAGTTGTAGGTCACTCTTTCGGTTGCCAGAGCTGTGTTATCTCAAATTCTCCAAAACTCGAGATGCTGCATTTTGAGGAATGAAATGGAACAAGCTGTCTAAATATGTGGATTTTACATTGGAGCATTTTCTTAGCCTTTATTTCTTCCGCATGTCATGTTTAAAATCAATAGACTTACTTGAAAAGTTGTGTTATCTTTTTTGTGCGACGCTTTAAGGTTTACAAATTCATCGTCGTTTTGCATTGAACTTATATTCTCACGCTAACTGACTTTCTTCCTTTGAGAGTCGGTCGATAGTGATAGTCTTGTTGATGCTCTATCATTCTGATATTACTCTGACTCGGAGTTTCATAGGACTCCGAATCAGGTAGCAGGTACTAATTTCCCTGAAAACAATGGTACTTAGCAGTTAGGCCTACGTAGAATAAAGAATCAAAAATGAGGGTCATGAATTGTGACTTACTATATGATAGATACACATACATAGTTGGAAAGTGTAAGGTCTCCGATATATGCAATATGACGTCGAGACCCCGAAAAGAAAAAACATTCAAGAGAGCAAGATTTGTTTAAAGGGAACTACAAAACTAGCGCTCGGGTATAAGATAGGACTCCGACTCCACATACCTTCTCTAAAGTATCAGTATGTCGAAGATGAAGTCGATCAGAAGTTTCCGAACGACTTGAGGAAAATAATTGCGATTTTTCTTGTTTAAATTAATGTACATACTTATTCCTGGCCCTATGTTG
Source organism: Prostheceraeus crozeri (assembly GCA_907163375.1). NCBI lineage: Eukaryota > Metazoa > Platyhelminthes > Polycladida > Euryleptidae > Prostheceraeus > Prostheceraeus crozeri. The sequence continues at coordinate 102,085 of CAJQUW010008382.1, forward strand.
TCCGACGGAGCTGGCAAGAAGCAGCGTTAGGAATCTTGAATTGTGCTGCCACAGTGGAGTGAGACATTCTAATCCTTCGACTGATCGAGCATGTTGTGAGATAGTTTAGCTCATGGGTAAGTGAAGCTACCGAAAACCTGATTATTAATTTTAATTACATGTGTATTTTATCAGTTCTCAGGTCTTTACTTACTCATTATTAAAGTCTGTGGAATTTATCGAGCAAAATTTTGAGGCACAACGCTCACTCGAAATTTAACTTCCAAAAAGTCTTGAGTGCTCTTAAATTCATTTTAGCTATCTAGGTCGATGTTCAAAGTCACATGTTATGGGATGTCGAAGCTACAGCCGCAAATTTACTAACTTGACGATCGGCATGGCAAAGTACCGATGGACAGGTGTTCAGTTTAACACATGTTTTACAACTAAGTGAACTTGCGCCAAAAGGAAATTCAGGCGAGCTTGCTTGTTTTCTTAGCTTAATCGATTCAATGCCGGCAATGTGCTTCAGTTGTGTGAAATAAATCAGATTCTACAACGTTCTTCATGCATTTTGAATCATGCGTTTGTTTGATAAAAAGCGGAACAACTCAGAACTTAACTTGTCTCAATGGCAATTCTTAACTGCTAGGATTTCTATGTAGATTTTCGTTAGACCTAGCTATTCCGTTCCGTCATGTGTGAAGTCTATTCCTAAGTTGTCAATCTGTTTTCGTTGATATTTTATAAATTGATAATTAGTCGGCCATTTTATGTGATCAAAACAGAACAAAAAAGATTTCATAACCACGTAGACTACAAATGTAGAATACTTTTGCTTAGCATAATACCATTATAAACCTATCCTCCCTCTGAAGCTTGCAGAAGTCCGGTTGGGGGCTTGAACATTTTTAAATGTGTGTTATATTTTATGTTAAAATTCAAAATGTAGTCTTGCCCTTCATAATAGAGAGCTGATCTTAAAAAACGGACCCCCTAAATCATCTCGAAATTCAACGTTAACGTGCCATGCATCACTGGAAAGCTTGCATTATCAGGTTTTAAATGAGCTAAGTTAAACCCGCATCCGCTATTTTGTTTGCCGGACAGTGGTCAAAATATGAAAATCGCTCAATTAACAAATCTCAATTTTTCAATAAGAAGACATGCGAGCATGATAAACATCCAAGCACGAGGCGAACGAGCATTTTCTGGCCTTTCTTTTGATAAATGGCACATCGAAATCGGTCGACTGGAGAAGAAATAGTGCTATCGTGAAGTTATGACAATATCGTGACTGGAAATGGCTGGAAATGTCATTTTGTCACCTCTTCATCAAAAGTATTGGTGTTTGGTATCTTTAGAATCCTTCGATGTAAGGAGCACGATCATGTAAATTTTATTCAAATCAACTTAATTGTTCTCTTTCAAACTTTTTTCAACATCTGTCGCATGACCACTAAATTCTATTCAATGAATGGAAGAGGAGGAATACTGAATAGTGAACATTTGCGGTCGTCTCGGCTGGGTGATGAGGGGAGAACTAAGGATTCCAATCCTAGGATCCCGAAATCCCTGATTGTGGTCTAATCCCGGGATTGAGAAATTAACAAAATAGCTGTATTTCGTCTTAAGTAAGACAAATTGGCGAAGATAAAACTACCAGAAATCCATACACGATAGATATAGGCTCTTCACACTTCAATGTAGTCGTCAACTTTACCTTTTTAATAATCCATTGATGAGGCCTTTTGAATAAAGGACTTAAATTTGATATTGTCATTTGCCAAAGCTGACAATGCTTGAAAGCATGACCAATTTGAAGATGAGCTTTGGCGAAATAGACCTACACAATACCGGTCTTAGGAATCGAGCTAATCCTCGGGATTGAGATCTTTAGAAGGCAAATTGCTCACTAGACCACAGATTTGTTTACATTATAAGCCACTGGTTAACTCAATCCCGGGATTGATTTGTTAAGGAAGTACGTTCTCATTTGACCACAGTTGATATTCACAGCATCAGGATAGCTTACGGTAAAAAAGGCATATAAGAGATTCTTCAATCGCGCAATCACGAGCTTGGGATTTTGAATTCTCAATGTGCTAGTGCAATGCATTGAGGAAATACAGTCGAACCTCCGTATAGTGAACCTCTACAAAGTGAATCTCACCTCATAGTGAATTAAATTTCTGATCGCATCAAAAATGGTGTACTTTGCGCTTGTTACATATCTTTACATAATGAACCTCTTCATGGTGAACATATTATTTTGTCCCTGTATTGTCTCAACCTCGACATAATAAATATCTTTCTTCAAGCATGTGTTGATTTTTTATTATACTTTGTAATTAATACCCATCCCATGTATGTGCACTACCTCTATTGAGGCGAGTAGTTCGATTATATTTATTACTCCAAAGTTGCCTAGTATTCGAAAATCTACTCGGTTTCCATTGGCGAAGTAGTAAAACATCTGCTGGTATAAATTGGTGCCAAAATAAAAACTAAATAGATTTATCCTGGGATTTCAGAATTTGCACAAACCAACGAAATCCCGGGATTGCAGTCCCTACGGGTATCCCATGCTATTAACATAGGCTTATATCAATGCTTTGTAATAGGATATTTACGATTCAACTCAATCCCGGGACTAATCCCGAGATTGAGATTTTCCGGGATTTTGGAATCCCTAGAGAGAACAAAGACACGCCTTCGCTATTGCTTGTGTGCTACCGTACAGCTGCAGACTCGACTGGAGATTTTTTTGAATCTTTGTTGACCTTATGCTCTTATGGTACTTGTGTAGTAATTTTCACAAGACTGTCTCTAATGTTTTTATACACTCGCATTTATGAAATGCCGATGTGTTTCACTGATGGTTGTACAATATGTTCGCGAAAGTCACGAAATTCAGACATTTGAAAAAATACTTTCTGAGCAAGTCATAACTTTGATCTTCTATTGGCCCGAAAACAGTTTGAAAATGAACTGGAACTAAAATCCACCAATTAGTTGTGCGTTGCGGAAAAATCGCTTCCTCCTCAGCAGGAAATGGCTAAAATGCAAAATGGCATTTCAGAATATCATTTGTGTTGTTGAGAATACTGTTTGACATTAGATTATAATATTTGTTGGCCTTTAAACTGCAAATCGACGTATTCTGAAGGTAATAGAGTTATGTGCTGGTTTCAAAATGAGACCTTATTTGTTAATTTCTGTTGGATAATTAGAAAGTTATGTTACATTGAAATTTAGTTACATTTTTTATGCTGCACCCGGTATTACTGTAAGAGGAAAAACACTTCCAATGCGTTGTTCTACCTTTTGAAGTGTTTATAAGAAAGTTCACATCCTCCGATATACAAATGTCGTTTTGCAGCTTAAACCGTCAAACTCAAAATACGTTTCGTATAGACTACACTCCAATTTTAGTCATGATGATAATGACTTTATATATTTTTAGAAAAACAGTTGACTAAATCTGGTATACATGTAGGCCTAATGCAAGTTGTTCAAATTTAATTCGCTCCTTTTTACAGAATGAACCGCGCATTTCGTAATGCAACATTCTTCATTTAGAAGCTTGACTATTTAAATAATATTCAAACATTGAGAAATTTCCCTAAGAACTTTCCGTGAAAAACCAGGACGACTGGTCACTATGATTAAGTTAAGACGGCGTAGATTTACTGCACTACCTCCTCTCCTTATCTAGTCATTTCAGGCGTGTATTGTGTCTATTAATATTAATCATCGATATTTAAGACACGAGAAATCAGGTGTACACATTAATCATCGCGATTCCAGGCAAGCATATTTTTGTCTCTGCTAACTGCGGAAAATTGAAACGATAATCATGAACGGAAGTCTGTTTGAACTTAAATAATACTTCAGGCAGTAATAAAACCAACATGTTAGATATCGATGCTTTAAAGCCCCTCTTTATGAATAATTACAAACTAATGAATGCGTAGTGCAAATTGTAAGATGCTACTTAACCATCGCAAAGAATTGATTCTGTAGTGTACTAAATATCAATGTAAATCGATAGTCCATACGTTTTCAATGTTATTTATAATTGCAAGAGCCATTGTTTAATTGTATTTCCCCGTCCTGACAAATTTTAGGTATTAGATATTAAGTAAGGTTAATTTCGTATCTTGATGCAAATACAGTCAACTAGAGCATTCTGCGAATCGCACTTAACATCGAGATTAATCATTCTACCTGTCCAATTGCGGATTTCGTAAACAAACGCATTTCACATTCAATCATGTGATAAAATGTAATTTGACGCGAAATTCTCCCTGTCGATATCAATTGCTACCTACATTGATAAAATTTCGCTATTGATACTACTTATAAATTCGTATTCAGCAGAGGCTGATGAGATCTGTGGAACTTCGTAAACTTTAAACTACATCTACAGAATACGTGTGTAACGAATAAGTCCCATATTCAATATGCTCATGTGATTTGGTTATACGATCAATTATAAACTCACAAGGTGCGTTTCAATTATAAATGTTAATGCATATGTAATTAATACAATGGGGAAATAGAATTAAACAATGGCTCTTGCAATTATAAATAACATTGAAAACGTATGGACTATCGATTTACATTGATATTTAGTACACTACAGAATCAATTCTTTGAGATGGTTAAATTACAATAGGTGTGACTATGATTGAAAAAACATGGTTTTGGAAATGATTTAATGTAAAACAACATAACTATTTTCTTCTATTATTTCTTTGTTTTCTATTATTTTCATTTGTTGTTGTTATTTTGCATATTTATTGTTCCAGCATTTTCTATCGCTTCTTTTCAATTCAGGAACCTAATAAAAATTACACGAAACGTCTGCTACAATAAAGAGCCTAATTTGTAGTTGGAGGATTTTCCGCAAAACACAAATTTGAGTATAATGGTCCCAATTGCAAACATATTTGGTGATTTAACCTCAAAGCTACTTTGATGTGCAAAATAAATAACCTGTAATGTCGATAGCATGTTCTTTGAAGCTTTACTAAGTTGCATGTTGATATCATACCGTTCTACTTAAGTTTACTGACAGCTACTCTAAAGTCTGATGTGATTTTCCTGTTGTCATAGTGACAATGTTTGCGATACGATGATAAATCTTCAACTCTCATCAGCTGATCGCCTTTCTTTTGACTCAGATTGCGACTTTCATTGGCTGCGGATGGAACTTGGGTTGGGAGATATCATAATTGAAGATGAAGTTCCCAAGTCGAGAATCGTACGTTCATTTGCTACTCCTGAAACGTATAATGTAAAAGAAACTCCGGCTCATGTAAGTACATTTTTTCTATTTCTTTTACATGTCTTCCATTTCTGTTGCACATGATTATCGGTCTACATGTAGCCTGCAATCTACATTACATTGGAACTGATCAAGATATTGAGAACATCTGCCTACCCCTTGCTGCTTATACAAGTAGATCTGCCAACATTAAAGACATTGTCTTATGTGAACTTGTCATGACTAAATGAGTTGGAGTCAATTTCCATGAAGGCGTGTATCCAGCTTGACACAGCTAACAGGGTATATTCTTTAATAAATGCCGCGGCGTTTGTTTACAATCGCCTACTTTTAAGTGCGCCGCTTAATGGAGGACGGCGTTGATTAAAATGCACGATTTTCCACATGATATTTTTCCAAATTGAATAACAATAATTATTACAGGTCTATACTCTTCAAGGAAAGTCATCAATAAGAGTTGAAAACTCATCTAGCAGGTTTCTTGCTGCATTGCTGATCTATCGATTGTCGACAAGGCGTGGTGGTTTCGACGCTGATGGAACACAGCATGTGACTAATTTTTTGGAATTACCGATGCCTTTATTTGCGGTTTCCTTCCCATGGTCACTTGAAGGCAGGGCTCATATATAAAACTTGAGCGAGATGAGTTATGACATTACTCGGTGCTCGACGGTGGGGTATAGTAGCAGCAAGAAACAGGAGTGCCTCTCCGACTCCGACAGCCACCATTAATAACTTGTAGGCTAGGCTATATTTCAGAGAAGACTGAGTGTTCTGTCTGCTCTTATTGTGTGACAATAAGACCGCACCACCAGGCAACATCACCAAGCATTTCATGCAGTGTCGTTTGATAACTAGATCTTTTTTTAGCTCAATGGATGATATATGTACTACAGTAGGTATAGTCATTTTTTTCTAGTCTTCTTGATATTAGAAGTGAAGCGTTTTTTTTAGAAAGTTGACCTCTCAGCTGCGGCGCTTATTAAAGGGCGCAGTTTATTAGAAGAAATCCTGTGCGTCATAAATTCGTCACAGTTTGTTCTTTTTATGCTTGTAATTTGCATAGACCTAATCATGCTAGCATGCTCCTTGTGCAAAACCTGAACATTAAATTACAAAGCATCTTTATCAGTTTTTCTGTGGGACCGAAAGACCCTGACCCTATCAGGACCGGGGGGAGGCACAACTTCTTTGTATATCTCCTAAATTAAGTCAGTTGAAAGTTCAATTTTTTATGACTTTTAGTTTGTATGTATGTTGAACTTTCAGTAAAAATTTGGGCAAAATTGACTTACTGCATGGTCAGTTTTTAAAGGTCATTTTTATAAGAACTTTTAGAAAATTGATGGTTTTCATTTAGAGTAGCATTGATTATTGATATATTGTTTCTGTATCATATTTACAATATATTTATGCATGTGCAATTCAAGATTGTTAACATGCAGATTCATCTTATCTCCCAAAATGAGTACATGAACAGTGTGCATGTAATGCACTATACATGTAAATGAACATGAAGCTTTGATGTGAATTTTTAGATATGAAGCCCACAGAATAATGCAAAATACATGTCACCATTCTAAAGATTGCATTCGGAATGTGTCACAACTTTGTCTTTACAATCTCATTTACAATCTCTCTACATGTCTTACAAAATCATTAGAACGAGACATTTGCAAAGATTGAAAAATGCAATAATGCATGAAAAGACATAATTGACGATCAAATTTAAAATTGATTTTTATAGTACTAAAATTAACGTAGAATATAACACAATATAGATATTCTTGACTAAAAGTTTGCAGAAATACTTTAGTTGTAACGAACAATTTTTGAAGAGTCAAAAATATACATAGATTCATGAAAAATGAAAAAACTTGAAAATTTGTATTTTAAATTTGAATTCTTGGTGTGAAGGTCTTCGAATCATGCAAAATAGGCACTACCATTCGATAAAGGAGACTCGAAATATATAGTAACCCTGTTTTCAAAAAGTTCTATCCATCGGACATGGAAAATTTGAGCCAGTCCTACGACGCTAAAAATCGCTCGGTCCTGATAGGGTTAAGGCCAACCGTCTGTTCTTTCGACAAAGCTGCTTTGCAACCGTTTCACACAAAACATCCGACGCTTTCTTTTCTGTAAATTGTCGTCGTGCTAAGTCACTCCTACTAAATCTTGAAATACTGCTTACCTGATTTTCATAAAATATTCTTGCTATACGCAGTAAGGCTTTTGTCGAGACAAAGCTCTTCAACAGTCAATATAATTTTCAGCTTAACTGAAGGTTCCGTGATTAAATGCATTGTCTACAACGTCATGAATTTATAAGATATCACCATTTCTCCAGTACACCGATTTCGATGAGCAAAACATGAAAAGAAAGCTCAGACATAAACCTTCATCTAGAGCTGGAACGATTAGCCAATATTCAAAATTGTTGATTATGTTTAGCCAAATGTTTGACTGTCGTGCTGGCTGGTCGCCGCTCCGTTCGCTCTAGTGATTCAGTGTCTTCGTTTGGTCGTTCTCTGCTTCTGTGTTGGTGATCTTTGGAGTTATTTGTATCAATCAGCGCCTCTAGTCATCGTCTTTGTGGCTGTGTACTTCATTTCGTTGCTCAGAGTCCTCATTCGCCGTAATCCCTGGGAAACTGCAAATCTTCGCCCTGATATTCAGTGAAAAGTGCTCATTGGTGTCTGTTTGCGCCTGTTCGCTGTCTTTGTCTGTGGGATCGAGATCACGTGACGCGAGGGTACACACCATTTTCATAACATTCCGGTTTGTGTAAAAGAAGACGTTGGTGCCCCTGTAGTCGAGAGGTGGAGTGTATGGTCTCTGTACAATCGTCTGGTTTTCACTATTGGTTCGATTCCTGGTAACACTTTTGCTCGACAGAAACTTCTTGGATATGAATTCTCGAAAAGGAAGTGATGCAGTTTTGGAGACTTGTGCAAGTTGTTCTATTGTTATAGAAGGTGATGTGGTGAAATGTCAATTTTGTCTGAAGACTTTTCATCTAAAGAGGGAATGCTTCAACTTACCTCAGTCCGCTTCGAAGGCCCTCTTATCGTCCCCTCACTTATCCTACTCCTGCAATCACTGCAAGAATACGAAATTATGTGATGTTCTCCACAGAATTGTATTGTTGGAGAAGGAGCTAGAGGAGATGAGACTGAGCAAATCTTCTACATTATCCGCTGATTTAACACGAGCAGTTCATGATGCTATAGTTGAGAACAACGAGAGGTAGGTAAAGAAGAATAATGTCATGGTGTTTGGATTGGAGGAAAGTTCTGCTGATGTTACTGACACTTTTTGCCTTGGAGTCGAGGAACCAAGTGTTCAGGAACTTTGTCGTAAGCTGGATATTTCTCGAGATTCAATTGTAGCAGCTGATCGTGTTGGTAGGCGAGGTATAAAACCGCGTCCTGTCAGAATTCGCTTTATGATAAATGATGGCAAGGCAAAGTGTTTGAGAAATGCTTGGAAACTCAAATCTTTTAATTCTAATACGAGGCAAACAATCTTCCTTCGTCCTGATTTGACACGGATGCAGTTAATCGAAGACAAAAAACTGGTTGAAGAATTTAAAAGAAGGAAGGCATCTGGAGAAAATGTTATTCTAAAGCGAGGAACTATCATTTCAAAAGACGAGAATAACTGACAACCAGTGATCTCTGATTGCTTACCAGTTATTTTTTATACAAATGCTCGATCAATATGCAACAAGTTTGATGAACTCTGTGTCTCAGTTGATAAGCATTTGCCGGATGTTATTGCTGTTACTGAAAGTTGGTTGCACGATTTAATTAGTGATGAACTTTTCCATATTAAAGGGTATAACTTGTTTAGAGGAAATCGAAGTCAAGACAAGAAAGGCGGTGGCATTTGTGTGTGGACAAGGAATCAGATTCATGTGACCCTTATACAAAATACATCAGCAAATGATCACGTTGAATGTATCTTCTTGCAGATGTCTCATCAACGTTTTGAATGTGTATTTGTGGTGCTATATTTCCCACATGGTAGTAGCATGACTTCAGTACAAAAGCAGACCTCATCTGACTACATTATATCTGTTATAGACAATTATTTTCGTGAACATCCTGAACGTCCTGTGATCATCGTTGGTGACTTCAATAACGTGGATACGAGTTTCTTTGAAATATGTTTTGACCTTACCAATGTTGTTGATCAACTAACAAGAGGTGACTCATTTTTAGACAAGATCTTGATTCCTCATCAAATGGACCTATCATATACTCAAGTAAATGTATGGCCTCCTCTTGGAAGTAGTGACCACAATGTGATTATTGCCAGACCGAAGCACCAAATGATTTATGATGCTATGTATTATGCTGTGATGGACATGCGTGACTCAAAGTTGGAAAATGCGATACATCTTCTAGAATCGGTAGAGTGGATTGACTCTTTGTCTTCCTGTGATATTGATCAGGCTTGTGAGACTTTCTATTCAAAGCTTCGTCAAGCAATTGGTACGATTCCAAAGGACATGATAAAGCGATCAAAAAATGATAAGCCATGGATTACTAACGTTATAAAAGTTTTGATAAATAAGAGATATGCTGCATACCGACAAAAGAATTGGGAACTCTACAGACACTTTCGTGACAAGGTGAAAGAGCAGATTATTCTTGCTAAACAGACCTGGGCCAACAATCTCATTCAAGCGAATAAATCGATATGGGATGTATACAGGACAATCAAATGTGATGCTAGAAATTCAAATTGGTTGGAAAACTCTGATTCCTCTAAGAATATTGTCGAAATTCTGGAAACATTGAATATGTCGTATCAGTCTCATTTCATCGATGACGAATTGAACATTACCAGCTTTCCCTACATCGTTCCCTTTGTATTTTCCGAAGCTGATGTTGAATATCTGTTGAAGCTGACAAAGGTAAAAACACGAAAGTCTGCAGGCTACGATGGGATACCTACTGCCCTTTGGCCAAAGCTTGCATTGGTTCTGTCAAAACCCTTGTGTGTATTGTTCAACCGATGTATGTATGAAGCGAACTTACCTGTTTTATGGAAGTGTGCTGACATCGTTCCTGCACCTAAAACATCACCTCCCAAAGTTAGTGACACAAGACCGATATCCCTTGTTCCGATTCCTGCCCGCATTCTTGAGCGTCGTATTTTGAATTATTACAAGACTGCCCTTACAAAACGATTTGATAAATATCAGTTTGGATTTCGACCAAAAAGTTCAACGTTGTGTGCTCTTCTGCAAATTGAAGATTTTGTGAGCAGTAAGCTTCAACACAGAGACATAACTGCCTTACATCTGCTTGCTGTTGACTTAACCAAAGGCTTTGACGAAATATCCCATAGGTTGTTAATAAAGAAGTTGATATGCATGAATATTGATAACTACTTTGTCAGTTTTATATCAAATTATCTGTGTAACAGATACCAAAGAGTACGCTGGAACAACAGTATTAGTTATTTTCTGTCTGTAAAGAGCGGCGTTCCTCAGGGATCCGCGATTGGTCCCATGCTTTTTGGATTATTTACCGCAGATATGTCTTTGGATAGTGATAATGCTTGTTTAATCAAGTATGCCGATGATTTCACTTTGTGTTGCTCTATTTCTAAGAATGCTGATTTTCCACTCATAAAGAGTCACTACGACGAACTCATGGTTTGGACGTATATGAACAAAATGTCGATCAATGTAGATAAATGTAAACAGATGTTTATTACTTCAAATCCTCACTTTGATTTTGGAAGATACCAACTGTCGTCAATTGAGACTGTTCATAGTTTAAGATTACTCGGTGTGATTATTGATAGTAGATTGACGTGGAGAGAACATATATTGTACATTGCTAAGAAAGCGTCGTCAAAGATTTATGTGATAGTCAGTTGAAGCACTTTTTTACAAGTGAACTCATCATTCAAGTGTATTTTTCTTGTGTTCGCAGTGTATTGGAATATTGTTCTCCCTTATTTGTTAACTTGCAATCCACCAGTTCAGACTTATTGGAGCGTTTGCAAAAATGTTTTCATCGAATTATATGCGAAAAATCAGATTGTAATTGTGCACACTTTATTCCACTATGTTATCGACGCACGATCCAAGGGTGCTCATTCTTTTTAAAGGTTGTCGATGATGAGGGTCATCCTTTGTATCACTTGTTACCTGAGCGATTACATTATTCCGAAAGGTTTTTGATTCCCTTGTGTAAAACAGCAATGAGAAGTAATAGCTATTTTTTAACTATGGCTAAGCTATCTAATGACGGATTTACTTTGTAATGTCTTGCATGTTTCACTTTGTATCATTTGCGATGACCTGCTGTCTTTTTTGCTTAGGATGAAAACATGATTTTTTGTTTGTTAGGTTCTTGTATTTCTTTGTAATTACATATTTCTTTGTGTATGACTTGAGCCCCACGATTACCATTAGGGGTTTTTGAAATGAAAGTCTATAATAATAATAATAATGATTGAAGCATAGAAGTAGGTATTGGTATGGTATTGTTAATTTCTATGGATTGAAGTGTTCAAATATTTGATTGTGATAGTGATTGATTAAAGTGTTGAAGAATGTGACTATGATTGTGATAATGATTAGGGTGGCCATAGACTTGATTATGATTATGATTGATTAAAGTGTTCGAAATTGGGACTGTGATTAATGTGTGTCAGACGCTTTATCATGAAGGCTGGGTAGGTTGAATATGATGCTGATTACAGCTTTGTCGGGTCAGTGATGATTATAGTGACCTCTTTTCTACCTGCTTCCATCAAACAACTGGAGACTCAAGGCTTGACTTTGTTTGATGTATAATGGCAGATGCGAGGAAACGACTGAACAATATTTCGGGTGCCATTGGTGAGAAGCTGCAGACGAAGTTGGACGTCATGTTGACAAAGAACCCAGGCTTCAAAATTACTGTATATCCGATGTGTCAAACATTCTACGTGGAAACTGTGCCGACGTTCCTGACTGTGTGACCCTTGTGACATTTCAATTTTGACCTTCTGTGCGGTCGTGTCAGTGGATATAGAGAGATCCTTCAGTAACTACAAAATGATGCTGTCCGACCGAAGACAAAGTCTCACAGAGGAGAATATTCACCGCATTATGATAACGAATTGTTATTACAATAATTGTTGACTGTCTTCTTGTTGATGCCTTTTTATCGTTGACTGACATTGTTTTTTTGTTTGAAGTAGTTTTACATCTTAAGAAGGATATTATAAGTAAATATTACAATGTTTACCGATCCATCGCATAACTTAAAATTAACTATTTTGCGAATTTTGCCCAGTGGCGTAGGGTGCCGTTGTGAAACTGGTATTCAAGGAAAACCTGAAAGTTTCCCTTTTTCAGTAACACTATTCAAATTCCGTAGTTGAATAGTGGATAAGATAAAGCATCCTCTGTGTTTCTGCATTTGACTCCGTATAGTTGCATGTGATTCGATGATTTCAAGCATGATGGCAAAACCTGTTACTGCCCAATTGCCAAGCATCCTCTATCCCAACAATGCTATTCAGCCGATCAAGTTGAACAGTGGCCTCATACTTGCAGAATGGAAACTGATAGTATAAGTGTCCATGTGATGACTAGAATTAAGGAGTCTTGCGGTTAGACTAATTATTATGCAAGTCTAACAAAAAATGCAACACTAAAAATATTAGTTAAGAATAAGATGCTGTTTTCAAAGATATCAGTAGTATCAACCTCATTGAGAATTTTCTGCTTGCCGACATTATTTATACTTGTTCACTCAGTGTCGTAAGATCGCCGAATCTTAGAAATCATGAGAGAACATAATTATGCTGCCGTGAGGTGACTATGAAGTTAAAGCCTGACTCTCATATCTTATTTTCCTGCGAATATTAGCGAATGTTTCCTGAAGTGCACTGCGAAGTCTTACAGGGAAAGGAAGTGACTACAAACATGTCTTCCGAGAGAAGCATTCATAGCTGTCGCAGAGGTTTGCAAACACCACTCACGTGCTCATTCGCAATCAGAATTTAATTCACTGCGTGACGGCTGCAGTCAACTGTTGCAGTTACTTATAAAGAGCTTCGAGCGCAGTCAGCGAGAATCAGGTTTAACTCTGTCCATACCGGGGAGGGGTGCCGGAGGTTGATTCAGCCTTTGTCGCATTTTTGCTGCAGTCCCACAAAGCGATTTTGAGACTTTAAGCTTCATCACATATCCAAACTTTTCACTGAAAATCGTTGAGTTTGTCTCATCGGAGAGCCAAGTTCATTACCTATTTTGAAAAGAACTCTTTTGAAAGTCTGACTTTCGCCACCTTTGCAAATATTTCGAGTGATAGCTTTGAACGAAACGCCTCGCTTTTCTTATCAAGTACAGTATAGTGTTTAGCACGGGATTTCCCGTGATAATTCCGGTTCTCGATTCGCAGGAAATTATGAGGAGAAATAAGCTCGCTGAATAAGTGAAAAAGGTGATTGAAGCACCTTATACTCATAAAATTGTTTATGTGTTAATAGCAATCGTCGTATAGACGATCCTCTGTCCTACAAATAAGAACTAGAATTCAAAATAGTCATGTAGTCCTCCACAAGAGGTGAGTGATGGTTATCTACTACAAGATTTTCAGATCTGTTTTTAACCCGTTAATTCTGATTAGTCGCCTAAAAATCTTCACATACTAGTCTATGTGTATGTTCTTTATTTACATGCAACATTTCATTCAGCTTGGATTAGAGAAGCAGACTTTAAAATGAAGTGTAAGCAATCTCTTCCAGGCTTGGAACAACATGTCTAATTGTAGCTGTATTTGAAATGCATTTAAATACTTTTTCTAGCATTTGTATTTAGACTTTGGACTTTTTGAATAAAGGATACCTGCATTTTTGAATTTCTTACATAGCCTGCTGTTTGCACTAGTGCATCTGTATTTTGAATTTTTAAAAAATGATATTTGTATTTGAGCTTGCAAGAGTATTATTTGTTTCCAACTTGATCTCTGTTGGTCAGACTTGCTCTTCTACCTAGCGCCTCTAATTCATAACGTCGTTTTTCAAATTGCACGAAATTTTGTATCACAATAGGAAATGCGTCAGTACGTCTATCTTTGTCACAGTCACTCCACGATTTTTCGTCCACGACATTGTGTGGCAATTGCAATAATGAATAATAATAAAAAGCGGTCATTTATCGCAAAATGAAAAATCATCAGTTACAAGCGATTAAGTACCACACAAAGTGTAAAGCATGGAAACATGTAAAGTCTAGCTTTCTGTTGAACTTTTATCCAGAAAGCCAATAGTCTCTGACAGTTCATGGAAACAGGCCTACTTTTAAACTGTCAGAGGCTATTGAGTTTTCGACTGAAATTTTAGCAGCAACCTAGGTTTTAGCTATCGCTGAAAACGTTTCTGTTATTAAAATTTTATTTTGCGTCCTTCCCTTGAACAGTTTTAAGAAGACCATTTTGACTTGACACCTACGAAATAACAGTGAAAGATTCGCAAGATCAGGATGGATTCGAATGTTTTAGTAGCTTAAGGTGCAATCTTGGAACAAATTTTACCATCTTATCTGAAGTTTACATCTTTAATAAACTTTTTGGTTAACTTCTATTTCTGCACAGAGTAGACAGTCTTTAAAATCTGATGCGATTATTTTCTATTTTCTAGTGGTTTTACGCGGAGACAAATGAAAATGTGCCTTTTGACAAGCTGCAGATGCTGAAATGCCGTTGTGATCATTTGTATTGGAAGAAAGAATATGCTTCAGTCTTGATACTAATCGATGAGACTTTGCCGATGTTAGATGGTCAAACCAAATGTGTGTGGCGTGATCTCATAGAAATGAAAATCAGAGCCTTGATGCACATCGGCCGATCAGACGAAGCACTCGTTGTAGCTGAGAAGTTGGTGAGTTCCATCAATTATCTTCTTTTTTTATCCATCCTACCTCTTGTATTCCTTTTATAGAAAGAGAACTGTCAAAATGATGATCAAATGATTGCATTCCATCATCTGCTTCTCGATATTTATACCTCGACTGGAAATTCAGAAGGTGAGATTTTCTCAGAGTCATTGTAATTGAATGAACAGAGCAACAGTGCCAGGCCAAATGCTTATGCATTCAAGCATGCAGTTTTCTAAAACCATTGAACTATAAATATCGAAAAATGAAAAGAAATTAATTTTCTCGACCGAAATTGTATTATGAAATCAAAATGCCCGCGTTTCGTCATCGACTTAGTCATGAACAAATTTACAATAGCGTGACGTTGAGAGCAGGACTGAGACGCTGAATTTCATTCGCCTCCATCCTGCGGCGAAGACTTTCATTCATTTAATTGCTGTGCAAAATTGTCCTGGAAATGTTATTGATTGACGCTTGATTATGCAGAGCAAGATGTTGAAAGACTGCGGAATTAGCTCGCGAGCAATGTTCTTCAGGGCGAGTGCGTATTTGTCTCTTTGATTCCCCCACATACTCTTCATTGCAAATACAGCGTATTGCAGGTGATTAGGTAAACAACATTCTTCAGCTGACAAGACATTGGACCTTTGGAGACGCATGATTGGCAGAATTGGCAATTAGAGACATCACAGTTCTTAACTGATTGTTTTCTTTTAATTTTGCGGTATAATTTCAGTCGAGAAAATTTGCTTCTTTTTCTTTTTTTTTGATAATCATAGTGGTACCGACCGATGGCCAAACTCACTGAGTATTGAACTATAAAGGTTATTTACTTTTTCAAGCAAATGCACTCGCATGCGTTTTGGGTTTCTATTGTCAGGTGGTTGATAGCCTCATACGGGAAGTTGTTCATTGTAGGGATGAAAAAATGCGGCACTCCCTATCTCTGAGATATAGACCACTCGCACTGGCTGCTTTTACCTTCTTTTAAGTGCAATGAGGCAGCGACTGTGTCGCGAAATATTTGCAGTGTAAATACTTTTAGCTCACCTATTTTATTGCAGGCCGTTACTAAAGGGAGTGCCGTATTTTTTCTCATCCTTACTACTGTCATGTGATAAGGACTATTCATAAATCATGTGATGGCAAACTTCCTCATCGATGATCTTGCGTAATTCGTCAATGAAACCACCCCTTCCCCCTCACTCATCACAGGATGATCTACCACAGTATGAGCTTAAGATTCTAATCAAATACCATAGACAATGTATTTATTTATGTGGGACAATTCGACATATTTTAGTTGGCTAAGGGATCTTTCGCAGAGTCTGTTTTATCGCAGTGTTGATCTATTATGGATTTTATTTTGTATGCGATGTTCTTTGTGCATATTGACAGACAAGGCTGGGCATATGCGCTTTGCGTTGCGGTGCGAATCGCCAACATCTCGGAGTGTTGAGCGCAAGACAAAAATGCGCTCCTTCCCTTCGCTCCGACCTTGAAACTGACATCCCATGAAAACGCTTCATTCGGACATGGAGAGATAAGTTCTCTTGCAATCGGCTTCAGCATGTGTTTTATGATCGCAACACAGGAAATTTGACACAAAATAGGCGAGCAGTGGAAAATTGTATATAATAAGCGTGTAGTACATGAATATAGATATTCTGATAAGGCAGTTTTTCATATTTTCGCTATTTCCATCTTCACTCCTTCGAGTAATACAATTATTAGTTCTTGCTTCGTTATTATTCATTTCGTATCCCCACTCCTTTTGTCAGCTCAATTTTCTACCACCTCATTTTCAGTGTCCATATTATTAGCTTTACAAGTGTTCAATATGACCTGGTGGTGGTGTCAACCCATCCCTCCCTGCTATCTTTTAGGGGTCTTTTAGGTGTTGGGCGGGCCAATCACCTGCTCTCAGCAGCGGATGATCTCCACACACGTGACGGGACAACCCACAGGTCCCATGATGTGTCGGGTAAACATCGAGTAATAATCGGGCTATAATTAATTGTCAAATAATAACATCGGACTGTAATTCATTTCGGTCGAGAACTGTTGCATTCCTCAACTTCCGTCAGAAATAGAAAGAAACTAATGTCTGATCATAATGCTATAGTTCAATAATTGCCTCTGGCTTCTCAAGAATAAGACGAGCTTTGATGTCCGATATTTCGTATTTCTTTGTCAAAGGACCAAATAACAATGAAATATTGATGCAGATTACATGAGATAACACGATGAACACTATTCGATTAATGGCATGTCCGGACATTCAATGCACAAAACATAGATATACAAGAATTAAGTAAGCAGGACAAATTGAAAATCTGAAGTAAATGTAAGACAATAAAATTACTACTTATACGAATGGCAGTAGGGTCTCTCCATTGCAACCATTGACAAACGAAGACAAAATTCCACGAATATGTAAGGCTTCCAGAGCGAGTCTGTTGCTGATGTTTCTCTCTACACTCAGTAATCCTATAAGCATATAAGTAATTTTATCAGTATTTTTATAAGTAGTAATTTTCTGCTTACTTAATTCTTGTATATCTATGTTTTGTGCATTGAATGTCCGGACATGCCATTAATCGAATAGTGTTCATCGTGTTCTCTCATGTAATCTGCATCAATATTTCATTGTTATTTGGTCCTTTGACAAAGAAATACGAAATATCGGACATCAAAGCTCGTCTTATTCTTGAGAAGCCAGAGGCAATTATTAAAACTATACAATTTTCCAAGAATGGCCAAACTTGAACAAATAATGCTATAAGTTGTATTATAATATATGTATTCTCTTTTCTAATTCTGATTGAGAAGCTACAATCGAGAATCGCTGTAATTTGTTTTCTGACAAGTAGCCACCCACATTAAACATGTAGTTGAAATCACACCCGCGTCTTTATGTTAATAGGGGACTGCTGACGGAGAGGCATGCCTCACGCCGACACACGACAACGCGCTGATCGTTGCTCCCGATTTTGCCTGCAAGTAAGACGCCTTGTGGCATGGGTTCCAGTATAAAGCATTGTGGGACGATAGAGCAGCATAGACGAAGAGAGAACTCATCATCGTGTTTCTTTGAACATAAGTTGTTTCTATCGCTGCAATGTATTACAAATAGTTGACATATTTCATGAAAAATTTCCAAGATTTTCTCATGTTACAATTTTTCAGAAAAATGAAGAGTAGAAAGTCAAACAACTAGATTTATGGAATCTTTTCGACGTAGTTTATTGCGGCGCATGGGAGGCGGTTCATAGTGTGATGAATGACTAAAAAAACAGTTCTCTCCCCAGAAATTTTACCTGCATTGAAAAGTGAAATAATGTACAAAAGAGGCTAAAAACAACACGTGCAAGCGGACAAGCTTCCACTGCACAGCAGCATCGTCAGATTCAGAGCCAATCTTTTCACCTCTATCAAGTCAAGACCACTCAGCACTAACACGGTAGAAATCAAGGCTGCGCCATTCACCGTTGACAGATTTAGACGACTTCGCTTACTTGTGCGGAAACCCAAGCCTATTTATTAGATAAGTGCATGATTATCGCTGGCATAACAAATACTTAAAGATACAAGAAATTGAATCTACGTGCGACTGCCCTTCTCGAAGTTCTGCAGGAATATGGCAAAGATTCAATTCGCCATGTCATTGCCATGTCTATGAAAAGTTATCTGGCGGCATGCTAGCTGAAAACTGACCGGCTCGGCCTAAATATCTCTGTTGGATTTCTAACTTTGATTGAAAATGACGGACATTAGATCTTCTGGAGCCATCGAGTCCAGTTAACTGCTTATGTTTCTAATGCAAGTATTCCAGTAGTGTTTACCTCATTCGGACATGCGATGGGTTTGCGGTTGGTCATTCACCTCAAGTATACTATTCAACAGCAATATTTTGTGTTCGCAATGGCAAATTGATAAATAGCTGTTTTTGTGGTGAGCTGTCTTGGTCTTGTTATGCGAATCTCCGTGTGATTTTTGCTTGTAACTTGATTTTTCTAGACCTCTCTTATTTTCAATCTTGTCTCTCCATTATAATTCTCATTATTTGAGTGATGATTGGATTGTATGTATTTTTATCATTATTGTTATTTATCCTAGGTTCTGCTGTGAAGTATTCAGTATCGTTTGATAGACAATTTATTTGAATCGAGAGGTTATCTTGCAAGTGAAAAATGCCACAAGTCGTTTCGAAATTATTTATAAAACAAAGTCACAAAAAAAAGAAAAGAAGTCGCACCAAGCAAGATCTTTCGACCTGGTCTCATCGGGGTGTACCCAGCTATCTCCACTGCCACATTTTTATGAAGCTTCCATTTTGTGGGACCAAGCTTCATGTTTGATTCGCTCAGAGTTTTATAGAGTGTATTCTGTGTTTCCTGCTTCCAGGCCCATGATCGTGTTTGTTACCTAGCGTGTACCCATTGCCCCTGTCAAGGATGTTCTACCGGTGTCTGCGAGTTCTAAAGTGATCTACAAGTACGTTTGTGGCTGTAGAGACAACTACGTTGGTAGAACTCGCAGACGTTTGTCAACTCATGTTAGGAAGCAGGTCACGGTTGGTCGATCAGGCAACCTCCTACAGCGGTGACTAGGCATATTGTGCAGTGTTCTACAGCACGAGAAGAGTCGGGTCTGCGATCCAACTTTTCAATTGTGTCACGTCCCAGATCGAAAAGTATTTTATCGATACTGGAGGCATTGTACATCAAAGCGCACAATCCAGTTCTTTGCCACCAAAAGGAATTTGACGCAGCTTTTGCTGCCGGCCATAGTGAACAGCACTCTTTGTGACTTTGACTTATCTACTTACCATCTGCTTCATTACCTGGGTACATCCCGATGAGCCCGGGTCGAAAGATCTCAGTGTGACTTTGACATATAAATGATTTCGAAACGACTTGTGGCATTTTTTCATTCACAAGACAATTTATTGTTCACTAACACAAAGGTCACATAAAAATTGATATATGCAAGCGATTCATTTCTTCATTCATTGTCAAAAAAATTCTTGACATAAATTTAATGTATAGTAGCATATTACATTATTATTGAAGGATTTGAATTCTGTGAATACCCCTTGTATCAATACCGACCGCCCTTGGAATTTCGGCACAGTCAATCTAAAGTGACTCAGTATTTACCAGCTGACATTTCTATGAAAGAACACCGGAATGAAGGATGAAAGAGATTTACGTGAGAGCAGGGGCGTACCGATTCAGAAAAAAAGTTAAAATAAGCATTACCGCTTGACTCGAGTATTAAGGGTCATAATTTAAAAATTGCAATGGATTCTTGACATACATCATTGAATACATACATGCTTCTGTATGGTATATGTAGTTTTGTTCGACACAATTTCGATGGTTTTGTTCGACAATGGTTTTGTTCGACAGTGGTTTTGTTCGACATTGTGATATATAAATATGAATGTAGTAGTTTTGTTCGACAATATGGATGGAACTTGATATAAGGCTACCACAGAGTACGCTAATGTATTGAGTAAAATGGTGAACAAAGAAAATACAGTTTTATGAAACAGACTGCAATTTAATCAGGGATGTCTATGAATGCTATGATATAGAACTTGGTATACGCAAGAAAATAATAAGCTTATTATATACATTGTATAATGTATATATATGGTATATGTAGTTTTGTTCGACACATGGGTTTGTTCGACACAATTTCGATGGTTTTGTTCGACAGTGGTTTTGTTCGACATTAGGATATATATATATTTAATTATATTAATATATTAATATATATAATAGATATATTTAATAACAAATACTGAAATTTTAGCTCGCTATGCAGATACGAATTCATTGCAGATAGCTGAGGCTATATTGATCAAAGAGATTGCACCTAAATTGAATCAACGCGATAAAGGATTGACAAGGCATCTGAATATCATTTCTTGATTTCTATTTCCCTTTCCCTTTTTAAACTATCTGTGTACATATCTTTGAGCTTTTATACAAGTGTTTAATAGTTGAGATAATTTTGAAATTTCAATATTACTGTAGCTCACTTTTCATAATGTAAGCTTGAAAATAGTCCGTGTAAAAGAGACCGAAACGTCGCTAAATAGATACTTTGCAATAAAATGGTATTCGTTCATAATTCTAAAAACACTGACAACAACGGAAAAGCATGAATTTAGAAAAACAGAAAAGACTCTACACAAATGCGTGAAATTAGACAAAGACATT
This sequence comes from Prostheceraeus crozeri, assembly GCA_907163375.1. NCBI lineage: Eukaryota > Metazoa > Platyhelminthes > Polycladida > Euryleptidae > Prostheceraeus > Prostheceraeus crozeri. Next base: position 123,488 of record CAJQUW010008382.1, read on the forward strand.
CAATTTAATTTAATATGCAAAGAAAATCAATTGCTACCAAATTATACGAAGATCAGTATAAAAGATCAACATCAAGAAGGAAAAGAACAACAGAAGTTAAACGAAAGGTATCAGTCAGGTCTTGTAGACCTCGAAATCAAGAATAACAAAATTACTATTAATGAGAAAAGAATTGACTTCATACTTGATATATATATATATATATATATATATATATATATACATTATACAATGTATATAATAAGCTTATTATTTTCTTGTGTATACCAAGTTCTATATCATAACATTCATAGACATCCCTGATTAAATTGCAGTCTGTTTCATAAAACTGTATTTTCTTTGTTCGAACAAAACCACTGCCGAACAAAACCATGTGTCGAACAAAACTACTACATTCTTCTGTATCAATACATGCTTGTTAATATCTCGTCCAATTTTGTGGCTATTAGTTATCAATGTTAAATTAGTAAATGAGCACAGTTTGTATCAAAGTGAAAATGTTTGGTCATAATTCATAACACTGATTAACTAAAAATTGAAGTATTGGTCGAAAGTCACGAATGAGGTAATAACACGAAGCCCAAGCGCCTACTACTTTCTGCAAACTTGTCAATAACAAGAGATGGATCAAATGAAAATTTATATTTATATTATTACATTAATGTATGTCATTTATATAATAAATAAATATCATAAGCATATAATATAAATAAATGGTCGAAATTCCGCCCCTTCCCCGAAAATAAATCCTGTGTACGCCTCTGGGTGAGAGAGAATATACTCCTGGCTAGAAAGTGATTAGCTTGAGGCTGAGAGCGAGTAAACTTATAGAAGAAAATGTGTTCCATCAATTTTTTTAAGGAAAAAAACAAAATTATACATCAGAACAACAATACAAGTATGGTCAGATCTTCAGACAAAGTGCGATGACATTTGTATATTGACAACACTTTGTTCCTTATACACGTCCATTTGTTTTCTTTTCAGGTTGTAAATTTTGCCTTTATCAACTTCTCCTTCTCTTGCCCTCGAGTGGCTCTCTTTGGTGGCGTTTATCCTCTCTGTATGAAGATTCAGAAGCTACATTAGTCGAACGTTATTGTGTGATGTGCCGGGCAAGACTCTGTCTTGCCCAAAGCTCAGTCACCGTCATGGAATCCTCAGCTGAGAAGTCACAAAATGCTCTATTAGCAAAAGTAAGTTTCAGAAATGCACTGCGCATATCAGGCCTTTTTTAAACATGAACTGGATGCGTGTCCTTCAAAAGATGTCGTCTCGGAACTTCCACGAAATTAGAAGTGCTACAAGCCCTGTAACCTGATGCCTATGATTATTTCATTACATGGAAACATCTCAAGAGGAAGTCGTTATCTTCGAAAAGCTTGCTTTTTATCATGCGATATCAGTGTTCTGTACATGACCATTTCGTTAAAATAGCAAGTAATATTATCGCCTCCCAATATTTTCTGATTTTGTTAACATTCAATTCTGATTTAAAGCCTGTGCGGAATATTTGGCTTCCAATATAACTTGTGCCGATTTCAAATTAACAAAAAAATCTCATATCTGACTGAGCCAGCTTCATTGTGCGATTCATCAATTGAAGCTGGGACATTCCTAAAAATGATGGTTTAACGTCACTACTCCCCTTAAAGGGGATTTGGACGGTGCTGACATAGCATTGTGATCTTATAGTGTAGATGCCCTTCCTTCCTTCCTTCTTATCTTATATATGAAGAATAAACAGCATCTGCAGAGGGACTCCTCCGTGGTCCATAACCGGTCCTTTTTTGCTGAAATGTGGACCCTTTTCTTGAGAAGCATGTGAGCCTTCAAAATCGATCCATTAGGTCCGTTATACGACTCGTTCTTTTAAGAGCTAATACTTCTATAGTCGCTTAATAGGAACAAGACAACAAACATATGGAGAATGGCAGGTGATAAAAGTATGGTGAACAACAATCAAACAATCATATGACTTGTGATGCTCATAATTAAATAAAACCGAAAACCGTTAACAGTTATCACCCGTCATCAGTAGGTAGGGCCTACCCACCTGGTTGCGTTTCGGCCCCTATACCTGAACCTTCAAACCCTGTCGGGCGGGTTCTTGCATAGATTTTAAAATTCACACAATGCTGATCAGTGTAAAATCAAATACACTGGAAAGTTATAGAACCAGTAAGATTGAAATGACATGAAAATAAAATCTAAATTCAATGATATGTGCCCTAATACAACGAGATGTGCCAATAGAATAATTGAATTTTGTACAAATACTCTATTTAAAGCTCGGAATCTGTCACACTAGCGTGTGAAGGCTTTCCCACCCCTGGCTTGCTAGCATAGCTTTGTGCCTTGAGTTGAGGCAGGGATAAGTGAAGAAAGGACCACAAGGCGGAGGTGAAGTTGATTGATGTTACTGCGTACGCCTGGCCATTGCGAAATCATCGCTCGCGTATTTTCCATAGGAAGACTCTGATCAATGCGACATCTACCTTGGCGGAATCCATCCTGTTCTTCTCTCATTTCACCCTTATGCAATCTGGCGATTCGATTTTGGTTGTCTATGGTGGTAGATAACTTAAAAACTTATGCTAGAACGACGCTTGCTTATGGTATTCCCTAAAATCGCTCCACCGCACACACTCGCAAGCCTTATGCCATGGCGTGTTTTTGCATTCCAATTTTTCTACTTTAGGCCTGCGATTAAGTTTCTAGTTATTGGGGCTAAATTATAGATTTCTATCGTAGAACACAATTTATTAATTGGCTAGCCTTTGGGCTTAATGGGTATGTTTAAAAAACAATATTTGTTACATTTCGATGTACTCTTCTACAGCCCGATATTTGATTGATACAACTAATGAATGCTAATGTGCTTGATGTCACAGTCATTTGATGCCATAGGTTGACGGCTAACTTCTAATATTATTCAATTGGAGTCAACGAATTCAAATTGCAGATGATTAATTTGAAATGGAGTTGTTGCCATTAATTCCTTTGTTCAAAGTTGGCTTCCTAGATGCTAACTGATACAATCAACAGCATTATTTCAATAATTAAAAAGTTAGGAAATGTCAAGTTAACTTGTGTTAGCTTTATATATATATATATATATAATAAGTTATATTATAATAAAACGTACATTATTTTGTAATTTACCAAATAATGGGGCACATAGAACTACTTTGGTAAAAAATATGAAATTCAAATTATGAGGAGATGAAATGTCACAGAACAACTCCAACAACTCAAGAGATATACTTAGCATGCCCTCAACACTCCATCTGAGTTTGATTTTGGCTCATTTGATTTAATGTGTTCAAACTAACGTGAGAACATGTTCAATGTGCCCATATAGGCCTACTCTCCCCTACTTCAGTTATTTGGTATCACAATTTGTACACAATCCTACAATATTTTTTCAGGTGGAAGAAAGCTATCAGGAACTCAGAAGTAGACTTTCCGCGGATTTGCTAGCTTCGGTGGATTCGGTACTGACTACTGATTTGATATATTCTGCTGTGCCAATATCCAGTCCCTCATTGCCTGCGAATGACGTTGCAGAGACTACCAATCTTTTCTATCGGACATTTCTCTCTCAAGTACTAGATGTCTGAAATTATAACTACCTCTGATCTCACAAATTCGCTTTCTCTCGCTTCTGAAGTTCTATATATCTAACATATACATGTATATATATAGATTTGATAAATATACTCGTATATATATATATATATATATATATATATATATATATATATATATATATATATTGACGCATAGTGAACCCAGTGTTGATTTCATGATAAAGAAAAACAAATTGTCTTTTCTCAACCGGACATGTTTCAGTGTTCATTACACCATCATCAGCGGACAAATCGTTAAAATAAAAGTAAAATTCGCCTTATATATGAAATCACTAAAGCATGGAAATTGAATAAAATTAACAATTGCTAGTCAGACAATCCGAGGTAGAGAGGGTGAGATCCGTTCCGTTCGTTGGACAGGCATTTCACATCTTGCTTGATTAAAATAGATTCCAGAATAAAAGGCAACTTGTACCGACCTATGACCTTAAAGTTCGTTTTCTCAGGACTGTGTTCATGCATAGAAATTTCTGTCAAGACAGGGTAACCTTTAAGATGCTCAGCGATGCGAGTATCAAGATGGCGTTTTGTAGCGCCGATGTACCGCATATTGCAACGGTCACAAAAGTATTTGTAAACAACATTCGATTTCAGACCGCTGGCAATCTTATCTTTGTTAGGAAAATAATCACTCATTTTGGAGGTTTTGAAAACCGGTTTGATGGTAGTGTTCGATAAATAGTGATTCAAGTCTTTGATTCTGTTTTTAAACTCTTTACTGCCTTCAGCAATGAACGGAACGGACCAATATAAAATGGCTTTCTTATCATCATTTTTCACAATCGATTGCTGGCTTTGAAAAATCTTCTGTTCTACTTTTGATTTTGTTTCATTTATAAGAGGATCTGGGAAGCCGTTTTGTTTAATTATTTCAGTTATCTTTTTTACAGCATTATCGTACAAAGAACGATCAGAGCAAATACGATGAGCCCTATAAAAGAGGGATCTCATAGCAGCTAATTTATACTGCTTGGGGGCATATGCGTGAAAATGCATATAAACTCCTGCCCCTGTATATATAGAGATACGAAATGTGCGCTCCTGCCCCACCGAATTGTACTCTCCTGCCCCACTTGTACTCTCCTGCCCCACGGACGAATATGAAATGTACGCCCCTGCCCCACAACTGTACGCTCCTGCCCCCATGTGCACTCCTGCCCCACGTATGAGCTTTTGCGGAATATGATTGTGCATTGATATGTACTGTTGTGAAAGAAGTTCTATGGCTGTCAGCGCCTCCAAATGCCTGGTCCGACGATGTAGGCCCTGGTCCCTTCAATTTTCGTATTTAGAGTTAGCTTTTGCGGAATATGATCGTGCTGTGATATGTACTGAGATATATGACAGTCAGAGCACCTCCAAATGCATATGGTCCGTCCATTGCTGTAGGCCCTCAATTTTCGTATTTAGAGTTAGCTTTTGCGGAATATGATTGTGCATTGATATGTACTGATGTGAAAGAAGTGCTATGGCTGTCAGAGAACCTCCAAATGCCTGGTCCGACGATCGATTGCTGTAGGCCCTCAATTTTCATATTTAGAGTTAGCTTTTGCGGAATATGATTGTGCTGTGATATGTACTGATATGAATGAAGATATATGACAGTCAGAGCACCTCCAAATGCCTGGTCCGACGATTGTTGTAGGCCCTGGTCCCTTCATGTACAAGTGGGGCAGGAGAGTACAATTCTCGGTGGGGCAGGAGAGCACATTTCGTATTTATATATATATATACGAGTATATTTATCAAATCTCAACAGATGTAACCACCACGAGACATGTTTCGGCCTGTTGGGCCTCATCAGTCGTGGGTAGGTTTGAACCAGCGACGTTGGAGCTAGAGGACGTGCAAGCATACCCTCTAACCACAAGGCCACCGGATCATCTGTTGAGAGCGTGAATTAGCCAGGAAGGCACTGCTTTAACGCAGGCACGTGGAGGGCGGACTGCTTTCTGCAATCACTTAATACCGCATCCGAGATCTCGGATATATATACGAGTATATATGATAAGGAAATTGTAGATGTTTCACCCAAGATTTCAGTAGAATTTTCATAAATTGTCCACCTCAAGTTTCATTCCTACCACTTTTATAGTACTTTCAAACAATACAATAAATATGTAGAATGCTTTATTACAGGTTGTTTCGAAAAGAATGATCCTATTTCAATGGACTATTGAATCAAACCAGAGCCTCGAAATAATCTTCAAAATACTTGCAGAGATAACGATCTTTGCACGTTCTATGCTAAAAAATGGTTATTACAGTGGTTCATTATTCTGTGAAAAGGCATGGATTTTCAAAAATTGCATGCAAATTTCACTTACAAAATTTGCTGGCGTTCAATATCAGCTGCTTTATAAGCTCAGTAAACGTCGGGAGAATAAACGTATGTTCATGCAATACGTATTCTACTGCTCTTTACAAAGCGGCTTCAGTTCTGCGAGGTACACGGTCTTCAAAAGGAGGAAAGAATTTTCTTTCACGCCTCAGTTGCGATGCCATTTCACATCGGTGCATGGAAAAGTAAAGCGTCACAAAGGGGCAGATACCTGAGGGGAAATTCAAAGAGATTCTCCCAAAGTTTGCGTTGTCTTGTGAAATGGTTTGCGGACCTTGCTTCTTCGAGGAAAACGGGACATTGCCCCTGTGGCATCAAGTAGCCTACCTTATCTGCAAACGCTACGAATCTGACTTTTCAACTTATAAGGCCAATTAGACAGGATGATGTGATATCACACCATCTTGAATATTCAGGATGGTGACATCCGCCGATTTTTTTACTATCGCAGCGATGTATACCCCCTATCGGTCGTCTTCTGCAAATTTTGCAGGGCATAGGGCGTACATGAATGAACTTTGAGTTCCACATTTTGTAATTGCCTTCTTCGGGGGTAATGTGAAAACTAAATAGGGCATAATGTATTTATTTCCAAAATTTTTGACTGAATTGTAAATACTGATGACATGTGATGCGGGCTGTCCTCTCGATCCTTGATGAACCTGCTTGTATTTTGCAAAAATTTTTTCCCAAAAATTGACATATTTTAAAACTCGCTATCCCTACAAATACTTTGAAACTTCACTAAGTGACATGCCACACTTAATTACGCGTAATTACACATGACCCTATAACATCCGTATAGCTATGCGTGACATTGCTGCAAGATCTGTCTACAGTCCTGTTATATAGACTTTGCCATGTGTCTGCATGTATCAGAGGAATGTGATAGGACCTCAATTTCATGCTCAAGGAAGACCATGCTTAGCGGTTCACCCGTGGTTCAATGGGCAACGCACAAACTAAACGCTCACCCGCGCTTATTCATAAACATTCCCTATGTTTTAACGGCATCAGATCAAGTGATTTCTGACTCTTAGTGCAGCGCGTAGAAGAATAGAATATCTTAACCACGGATGTTTTGGGTGTTTCGTACGCGTGGCATGTCAGTGTTATTTCGACACTTAGGTTAATTCAATAATGCACAAGTCCAATGAAATCGGATGATTCCCTTGAAACACTGTCACTTTAGACGCTCTGTTGATCATACCTTGTAGCCTACATATTGTTTTGTATTTGTATACTTTGCCATTTTACTTTGCTTATAAAAATCTCAATTTCCATTCCAATGAAAATGTACTATAGGCTATAGAATATTTCACGGAAATCAGACGCATCAGCATCAAGTGGAACACGATGAGGCCGTACACGCGCGCGAGACGATCGTACAAGATGGCCTCGAACATTAGAATCTCCATCGGCTGAGAGAGCGAAGGAATTCGCCTTGGATCGACCCTCTTGGCGACGACTGGTGAAAATCGCGGCTGAAGCGCCTCATAGGTAGGCCTAATTATGGCGGGAATGACATGCAATGACACAGATAAATCTGTCCAAACAGCGAATGTTAATAGTATTCAATCTCAACATTTACTTTGTTTTCGCATTTCTCTTGTCCACGATAATTTTGCTCCGACTAAATTGAAAGCATTATCATGAAAGGTGTATCTTTAACATCAAGTAGGCCTATCAGAAACATGACAGCAGCAGATGAGTCATTCCTAGCTATTTCAACAAGAGATAGATCTTTGAAGAAAAACAATAATGAAGTTATATTTACAGACTCCTTGATTGGAATGAGTGACAGACACAATGATAAAAACATGCTATGTATTATGTCTGTTTATTGCCATAACTAATTATGGAGATACATATCAATGATGATTATGTTGGACATAAGCGCCGAGGAATGGCCCCTACCATTTTTCTGCTTTTGGACGAATCTTGATACCCAATAAAATCCATCCCGAATTTCCGGAAGAATCCCATGAATGAAAAAATAACACGAGACTAGATAAATATCTTTTTCACATATTTAAGACAACTTTTAAATAGAGTGAAAGCAAAATTGACCACGATAGAGTTCATTTTTGCGCAACATCAGCCACGCTATAGTTTAAGCGTCTGTCCTTAACACAAATGACAAATACAGACAAAAATGTTGAGCCTAATTTTGTGGATGAATCGGTATCAACATGATGGAGGAACATAAGCTCAGGTCAAAGTCGTGCGTATCACCATCAATTATAGTAAACGAACATGGTTATTGAGACATGGTTATTCCCGCATTCAACGGGTTATTTCTGCATCATTTTTCATTAGAGTAATGAGTAATACAGCACATCCGTTCAGTACGTATTATTGTACTTTGCACCGTGCATAAATAACATACAAGGCAAACGACAGTGAATGAATGAAGCGTTATGAAAACAATAGCGCACATTCACCAAAAATTTTGCTGAATATGCATGAAATCCTATAACATAGTCCGTATGTTTTTAAAATGAATCACTAGCATACGCGAAGATCAAAAGACCGTCGAAAACCAAGAAAATTGCATTGACACACAAGTACTTAAGTTAATAGAACAATTCAATATCTCGGCCTAAACACAAACACCCAGAGATTGATAGATACTTTGGTTCATGGTCGAAACGGTCTTGAAATTTGGTTTTGATTAAAATGTCGCAAGGAAAGTCTCGTAATAAAATTTAATTTTAGAAACAATCAAAACATTCTTGACAGCATCTATCACCTGTATTTATGTTTAACTTTCAGCTGGAAACTCAAGTTTGTGGAAGCAGGCCTAAACAAACCTGCATTCTAGTTGTAAGAGGCGATTGATCTCCCGAAAAAAGTTTCACATAAGCATAGGTCTTTGATGGTGTTAAGAATGCTTGAATTGATTATATTTCAAGGCTTTTCCTGGTAGTCTTATCAAGACTTTTTACTTGATACGGAAAATATATTTAGTATTTTGATGGAGGTTAGGCGAGTAGAGGGTAAAGCGTATTTTAACATCTATCTGGGATCTTCCACTCCGTCTAACTTCATTTTTTAGAAGTCTATTACATCATTATAAATATTATTATTATGTATATTTGCTGTGGTAATAATACAATAAGCATTTTTAATAAATTTTTCAGCATATTTTTTTTACATCCGTGACAGTTTTGTTATACAATGTCAGCCTTGCTTACTTTATTCTCTTTCTTCTTCACAGTTCACGATGAAGGTTAATGCAGAAAAAATATGTTCAATTGACTTAAATATTTTCTATGTCAATGCAATTTTATCGATGTTCGTCGATTTACGCGTGTATTGAACACATGTGAATGGCGCCTGATCCAACTAAATAACAAATGACAATTGCTGTTGTCATAGAAATGCATTTACTTTTGGAAGGTCAATTAGTGAAGAGACAGGCTGAGTTAATGAATATCCAAAGTTTTCTTACACTAAGAAAATGCACTCCTTTGCTGTTTCCGAACGAGATCAATTACATGAATGATCATAGATGAAGTATAACCTCTCTTGCCTCTTCCTAATTTCCGCATAAGCGATAGCGCGTCTACCGTTCGAACGACTTTGAGCTGAAGGTGGACATCATTCAGGAAATAGAAAATGCGAATTTACAAACAGCAGGTGTCAAAACAGACATTCAACCAGTATCCCCATCATCCTTCACTTCGGAAGCTTCGTCTTGAAGCATATCTCGCACTTGAGATCTAGCGTCAACATTTTCCTGCATTTGCAGTTCTGCTAGCTGCTCCTCACTAGCGACTATTAATGTTCCGTCTTCAGCCTGAATAAGAACCACTGAGCCAGAACCATCGTCTAATCCCGCGGCACGCACATTGGAAAGAACGTCTTCCGGTAATACTACTACTTGACCACCCTCTTCACCTTCCACTTCAGGATTGGAGCTCGGCAGAACAATCACTGTTTGCTGAGATTCAGGGGCATTCGAGTCCTGACTGCTTGAGTCCACGTCCTCTTGTTGCGAACATAGAGCGTCGCTGGCAACCACCATTCCTACGTTATTCGACTCGTCATCTGCGTATTTCTGTAAGACAAAATTCTGATGAACTTACTGATCAAAACATTCTCTACTTAGCAAAAAGTTAAGAAAATGATGACGCGACTGAGGACTGCACTAAGTTAGATGTAAAACATGAAGGAATTCAAGTTCAAAATACGATTTTTTACAGAATTTTTACCCCTTCCTAACACAGCTACGAGCCATGAGCGAAGCTACGGGTTACTCAATGAAAAATGATTGAGTTAGATTATTGCGAATACTTATCAAGCATGTTGTTAGGCTTGACATTATGAAATACTTATTTGTTAATGTCTATTCGTGATTATGTCTAGTCCTATTCGTCCACATTTGCTGCAAGATTTTCTAAGCTACTTCCCAATGATTGTGATCCCGAAACATTAATTAACAATAAGCATTAATTTGTATAAAGATGAAGAAGCACATATAAACATACTTTGACAGGGTCATAATTCATAGGCGTCTCCGTCTCCGTTTCAGAAAGATTAATACTTAAGAAATAAAAATCAAGATATTTATTCAATATTGAAACCAGTTGCACAAAGCAATCTCAAATAACTTGACAACTGAATATCACGCAAGTTTCAAAACGTTCGTTTAAATTTCCATATCTGATTCCCATTTCCAGCAATCTAATTACTATAAGAAAAGACTTGGCATGAAAATGTGGTTGTAGCCATGATCATGCAACATAGCCATCACATTACAACATACCCATGTGGTCAAAAAATGAAATATCTGAGTTTCGCCATTTAAAAATAATCGATAGCGAATGAAAAAATGCTTCAGACTCCGCTCATTTCGATTTGTCCTCATCTATCTCCACAGACACGTCCATAAGGTCCATAATCAGGAAAATGCCACTCACTTGCAAGGTCTTTTCCGGTTTATTTTCCGTCCTGCTGGATTGAGTCAAAGGAATTTTGGGTTCTTCGTCCACCATCGGAGTGTTTCCTAATATACCAACGGCTTCACTGATGGCCAAAGCCACTTCGTTCTCTTCTCTCCTTTGAAATTGCTTGTGTATGGGCGGACTTTGAGGAGGAGGAGGCGGGAGTGGTGGTGCAGGCCTTTCATCCTTCTTTTGCTTCTCCTTATCGGCAGGAGGAGTTTGATTGCTGATGCATTCAACCTGGTGCTCAGTATAGCGACTCTGGGCACCCTCTCCGGCAAATATCTTTGCACAACGACTGCAGCCATAAACAACACGCGGCACAGGGATATTTAGATCTTCGAAGCGTTTGCACGATGCCACACCTGAATCGCGATCGACAGTTCTATGTCTATCTGACTGAACCTTGTAATAGAATCGTTGCCCACAATCATCACACACGTAAGCAGACTGATGCATATGCTCCAACTTTATGTGATCGACTAGGAAGGATCGGGCGAGAGGCCCTGAAAAGACGCGACCACATTGAGTGCAACCAAACCTCTTCTCCTTCCGAACGTGCTCCTGCAAGATAATTTGATTGATTGATAACACGAGCAGAAAATTCATAACTTAAGCAAACTTGAATTCAGGGAAAAGGTTCGCTGTGATTATAAGAAAACTAAGAAATATGAAGTTAAATTGATGTTAAGATACTACCTTATTTTATGGAACAAAATTGATGATAGTGTAGTAAAGTGAAAGGGAGATCAGACTGGTGCGAAATTTAGATAATGCGAAGTGCTTAAAGAAAGAAAACAATATGTGAACACTAATTGCCAATTATCAGCTTTCTGTTGGATATTCATAATTCTGTTGGAACTGAATTAGCATTTGTTTACTCTGAAAGAAAATGAAAGCATTAGCGGGATAGTACTGTCAAGCCTTGTAGACAGTTAGGACCATTACGTGGACACCATTCATTTTACGGATAACCCCAACAAACTATTTTGAAGTTGAATTATAGAGTAAAGTACTTAATGTCCACTACCTAGTTACGTCGAGTTAAGTATGTTACACTGCATCAGGAGCTTAGCAATGAAGACACGCGATTCTGCATAATTCTACATGAAAAAAGCTAACAAACAACTTCCACTTTTCACGATGTAATATTTCATTTCATAATTTTCCTTTCAATTAGCTGAAGTATCGATAGATATACCTCAAAATAATCAAAAATCGCCTTTTGTATTTAGGTAACACATTTACTTAACGAATATGAAAACTATCATCTAATTGTTTATAATTGAAATTATTACTTAAACATGGGTACATGTAAATTAGCGATCAACGAGAATTCTTCAGATATTCCATCTCTCTTCAAGGTTTATTTACACAATATTACTTAAAAGTTATTAAAAAAATACGAAAATGGTCATTGTCAGTAAAAATTTAGCCCGAATGCAATGCACCGGGAGTGCAATTGGGTCATCCGGAGTTTATTAAAAAGACACTAAAAGAAGATGTTCATCAAATGCATCTTCGTGCACCTTAGAAAAAAAACCACCCTGCGGCTATCATACCACTGCTTTTGACTTTACCTGGAGTTATTATCAACTAACAGGCCCTTGGGCAAAATAATAGTCATTTCCATGTTTTGCAATTATAAGAATCCAAAAAGAGAACGATATTTTCAAATTCCAAGAAAACTAATACTTCATCATGCATTAATTAAAATATGTTGGCCTCACCTTCGTGTGAATTTCTAATTCCTCCTCATTAGCACAATCTTCATTGCATTTCTCACAGTAGAGAGTTCCCTCTCTATATAACTTCAACTTCCTCCTTTTCTCTGACGCTTCTTTGACACTATCGATGGTCTTTTCACCTAAGGCTCCACGCATCGCAGCAGCTAACTTTCTTCGTGGCTTTTTCGGCTTTTCCATCAATCCCATCATTATGTGGGCATTTTCAACGGCTGGTCCATGAGTCGCCATTCCACTGCGCAACCGTGTCTTTTGTGATATATGGGCTCGTTTCTCATGAGCTCGAAAAACCTCGAACGAAGCAAACCGAGCCTCACAAACAGGACATTTGTAAGCACGCGCTTCCGGATGCTTTTTTAGCACATGATCATCACGTGTACGACAACCGGAATAAGTAAAATAGCAGACAGGACAGTGATATTGTTCTCCCTCGTCTAATGTATGCATAGCATCATAGTGACGCTGTAAAATTGACTCCTGAAAAAACAATTATATGAAATATTAATTCATTTATCTGCGATCAAATCCAAATGCATAATAATAAAATCAATCGCATAAAATCTAGAGGTTACTAATTAACCCTCACTTGGTCGAGAATTGCCAGTCGATGAGATGCAGATCTAACCCTAGCTTGCCGCTATGACTTCGTGTATTGGGTGTAGACGGGCAAAGCGGGAAATTCAACACGTGACCATACAAAATTAGAGCTTTAGTAAGCAACCTAAGTGACTGTTTCTCCAATGTAGTATACTCGACGACAGATGCACGCCCCATCCTAAGTATTATGCAAAAGTCATTTTCCTACCACATAGGCTACTCTTCATTGCCTTGCGTGAGACAGAAAAGCATAGCAGAGTGAACAGATATTCAAAAATCAATGAATTCTAGTCCAGTAACATCTACTTACTGCTCAAAAATTTCTTGCTCCGTATTTGTCCCCCACCCATGGATTAGACAAGTAGACATATGTAGCAAGACATACGTGACTCATCTTTGGTCATCATCGCTTGACAAATTTGGCGAGTCCACAGTAGTACCCTTGACAAATCAAAGGCATTCGATCGAGTCTGGCACCCGGCTCTTAAAAAGCTTCCATCTCACGCAATCCATGTTGAAGTCGTGAGATGGATAGATGACCTCCTGACCAATAGTTTTTTTAAAGTTTCCTTGGATCGTGTTTTACAGTCAATGCCGGAGTCCCTCAGAGTTGTATTCTTTCACCTATTCTCTTTCTTGTGTTTATAAAAGACATTTTACGTCTAACAAATAATCCAATCCACTCTTTCGCTGTTGACTGCTCTTCATGCATACCTTTACTACCCCAATCACATGGCTTGCAGTCAGCGTCTAGACCGGGTTAGTGACACTGAATTCATCTACTGAGTCTAACTTAAAGCGAATTCTGTCTTGGAGTCGCTCCAACCGAGTCATGTTCAATGAAAGCTACAAATTCGTTTTTCTCACAAGCGCGTTCAAGACAGTTCCATCGTCGATCGACATGACAGGTCCTCCTTCCAGGAGAGAACGGCATTTCTTTGCTTGTGTCACTGACACATTTGGTTTGTCAGTCTATGTCCGCCAAGTTGTCCAATGATCTTCCCAACATCTTGGAGTTTGTTTCGATCCTGTACCTACCTCAGCCCTCAGCAGTTGTGTGTACTTTATGAAGCTCAGGTTCGTCCTGCAATAGAGTTTTGCTCACACGTTCGGTCCTTAGAGCAGTTTAGATATACTCGATGATTGTATTCAGCGCACGGCAGTTCGTCTGATAGGTGATGACAGTATCACTTAAAATTTGGCATCAGTCGGAAACCGTAGAGCAGTCTCCTGTCATCTATCGCTATTACCACAATCTTTGCTCTGATGAACTTCCTTCTGCTACTTCACATCCTCGCTCTTTTACCAGATGTATGAGAGGCAGTGACTGCGAAAATCCATACATTGTCACTATTCCTCGTGTCGCACTGAATATTTTAAGAGATCCTTCTTTCATAGAACACCAAGGTTGTGGAATATGCTTCTTTTGGAGGTATTCCCGACGTCTGTCAATGTTGGAGCATTCAAGAGAGCCGTCAACAAACTTCCACTAAGCTATGTGGAGAGTTGATAATTTGAATGGTATTTTTCTTGTGCATTTCTAAGATGTTATTTTGGTTTCAACATCGTATTTTTCGTTATTTCTACTTTAATCCCCATGAATTATAGAGTTTTTGGTTCTTATTTAATTTTACATTTTACAACCCATATTTGTCTACTCACTTTTTACCACCTTGTCATCAATTTCAGTGTTCCTGTACTTAGTTACACATTTAAGAGTTTTATCTTTTCACTACACTGATGCACAATTATTATTTAGTTACATTCCTTCATCATCTGGTTTAAGTTGTGATCACTAAATTTGTTATTTTCCTCTACAACAGTTGGAAAATTTTATTGCTATTCCCAAATCCACCATTGTGAAATCTATTTTCATATTTTGAAAAAAAAAATTGGCGCATACACACTACACAACTGCATCCCGATCATCATTATAAATGAACCATAACGTCCATGAGCCATGGATATCGATAGTGATGGAAACTATGGCGTCAGATTTTGATGACATAAAATTTCATCAATATACAGCGCTCCGCAATCCTTGCGCTTTCGAGAAATCGCACTTGTAACATGGCTTCAATTGCATAACAATGATTGTAGGCCCTACAATTGGTTTGTATACATGCACATTGTGCAAACAGCTGACGGATATTTGAGGCTCGAGATTTCCGCCACTAGAATAGGTTGAGAAACGCCGTGAAGAAGGTTAAGATCTAAGTCGACACGATCTGACAAATAGAATCTACAAAATAATAATCTTCAAACATTGAATCTAGTTTCTCAAAATCTGTTCTTGGTTTTAAAATATATTTTCTCAATGCGCAGATTTCTACAAATTTAATAAATCAAGCTAGAAAAGCTTCAAATGAATTCCAAATTTTTCAGATCTACTAACTAATTTCTAGGAAACCTCAATGTCGCAGACACTCTGTTGATAATATACAGATTCATCGAACTTACGTCTTGGAAGCCAACTTTGCAGACAACACATTTGTAGGCTAATTTTGCTCGTGCAGGATCTACAACGATTATGGGAGGAGCCTTTCCAATGTCGTGCTCTTGCCTCGTATGAAGTTGAAGCTCGTAAAACAAGGAAAAGGTTTCCCCACATGCTTGGCATCCAAATGCTCGTTCACCATCATGTAAAGTCGCCAAATGCGTTTCACGATCATCGCATGAATAGAAGGAAGGACGATCAGGACAAAGTGGACATAGAAGTGGTTTATATTCCGCAGTATTCAATATGTTGGTGCTGTCACCTACAGGTTGATTAGCACTCTTTGACTTTTTACTCCGCTTCCTCGCAATAGCTGGATTGTTAAGACTGGCCACGTTAGCGCGATGAGAATTATCTGCAAATTAAGAAACGGATATTTTTTAGATACAAATTTTGCGATGAAGCTGTACGTCATGACATCGAACTCGAACTGATGCATACTGAGACAGATGCACAGTAATGATAAATCATGATAAATCACTGGTTAACCACTGAAGGCATGAGAGAATAATAAAACAATACAATTTTTCTGATATACTTGGCTACTAGTTTTCTGAGAAGAAAATATGCAGAATTATACTCACATAACGCCTGATTGACATGCTTCACGGCCCGGTCGATGGCTTCTTGGGCTGCTTTCATTGAAGATGGTTCATTTTCAACGGCACCCTTCTTTTTTGGCTTAACCCGACCGCGTGCAGATGAGGGAAGTGTGATATCATGAACAGTCTTCATATGGTCTGCATACTCGATAAAGGAATCGAACGTTATTCCACATGCCCTACAAACGTCCATCTCCACAGCATGAGCGACCCGCGAATCATCGTCATCGTCAAAATCAGCGGCTAAGGCACCGATTTGCGCAGGTGGTTGAATTATCTGAGGGACGTCATCATCATCATCATCATCGTCTTCTGGCTCAAGGCCCGGCGAAACACCCTGTACACCGAATGGAGCCTCCGGTGAGGAGAGGATGTCATCTTCACGTTCTCCTTCATCATCTAAGATGTCACCAGAAGGAAAATCGTCGATCCTTCGTCGTTTCGGTGAATCGTTTTCTTTTTTCTCATCATCATCATGCTACCAAAAAAATGAGACATCATAAATGAATTTTTGATTTACAATCGGTAGGCCTATATAGCAATACAGATATCACTTCGCGGAGGAAAGTAAGACATGCGGAGAAACTTAGCAATAAATTTCAGCATCAGAAATAAGATTGAAGTCTAAACCTTTTTAACCTAATGATGTGTTGCAGACTGCGATTACTAGTTTCAACTACTTTCAACTAGTCCAACCATAAAATTCACATTTTGAGAAAAGCGATAATTGCGTTCACTTCTTAGATACAAAAGTAATCAAAAATGGTCAAAAACAAATTTGTAATCAAGCCGACAGATACCGGACAGTTCCTTCATTTTGATTCTTGTCATCCAATAACTCAAAAAATCCTAATCGCTTACTCTCAGGCTTTACGGATTCGACGTATTTGTTCTGATGAAGTTCAAGTGCGATCACATCTTCAGGAATTATGCTAGGCTCTAGTTATAAGAGGTTATCATCGTTGGCGAGTTCTACAGCAGATCAATAAAGCCTTGGCCTTGGATCGGCACACATTGTTTCGAAATAAACAAAAAGCCGATGGTGTCAAAATTATTCCTTTCATTGTCCCATATCATCCTTCAACTTATAGTGAAGTGAGATCAGTTTTTGATAGACAGTTTCACTTCACTGTTTAGAACATGGTCATCAAGAACATAACATGCAAGTCTCCATATTGGATAGAGTCGAAGGAAATGAAATTCATAAGTCAATTGATGACCGACTATCTTTTTGGTTCGAATATGCAGCACATCATACAACGGTCACCTATTTTTGGCCCTAAATCTTTCTCTGTGACCAGTATGTCTACTAATTGACTTCTGCATTATTCTATCCCTTCTGTGTCCATGATTCAATGCATGCAATCCTGAGATCTTGCAAAGTTATTTAATGCTTGTACCATTTGAATTTTATATATTTTTCTATGTCTTTCTATTCCTGATGAAGGATAAGAGCGGCTGTTCCACTCCTATCCGAAACCGGTATAATACACATTTTAGAATATCATCTACTTGATTTAATTACGACGTTCTCGCAAATGCCATAATTAGACTGCGATTACTACAAAGACAATGTTTGGAGAAAACTAATTGTTGTCGAGCTTACATCAAGGAATTATCTGAGGTTTGTTCGATTAATCTAAATCTTTGCCAATAAAGCACAAAATTAATTACAGGTGAGTCTGACGTGTCCTTTGGCGTTCTGCGCCTTCCAACGGTCGACGTTCAGCGTTAAAAAACGCAGTCGATTAAGTCAGTGTCAGTGATATCAAAAAGTGTGATTACAGATAGTTCATGATGTCTATTGATTGTTGCCTGAAGTTGTGTGATTACTTATGATTCAATAAAAGTTTCTCGCGTGTTACTGCAGGGTGTATACCAAAACTCGCACCTCAATTTCCCTGGATTTTCCCGGTTTTTTCAGGGATATTTTATCATGCAAGATACTGTCGTTTTTGGGAGCCCAAACCTACTTGCACCTGAGAGTAAATATTCGACAATTTTATGTTTCATTGACTACGCACCTGATACAAGAAAAAAACAAAATTACAATAATTCTATGGTATAGCAAAACAACTTTTATTCATCTCTTTCGAATAAGATACATATAAAAACAAAACAAAACAGGAGAACGAACAAGAAGCTTTATGAAATGGTGTGAAGAATGAAAGGTTCGGTGTGCAGAAGTTCGGTACGTAGTTCACTAGGTTAGGTGTGAAAAAGTTCGGTACACAGTTCACTTTTTTCGCAGTACGATCACCTCCTCTTCCAATACCATGAGTTCCATTCTCCGCTTCTTGATTTCTGCCTCTTTCAACGCCAATTCTTGGGCCGCCCTCTTACGCTCTCTTACTGCCGCGTCATCGTCGTCTTTGGCTGCTTTCTGTTGGGCCAGTCTGTCTTTGTACCGTCGCGATGAATTTCGGCAATAGCTTATTAGCTCTTTAGAAATCCCTATTTGACACAAATCAGTATCCTTGATTGCATCATAAATGACACGCTGTGCAACCGAGGATTCTTCTAGTTGATTGAATTCCATTGCCTCTCTGTTAACACTGAATCCGCGTTCAACTGAGGCTTGCCCGTGCTGAAGAACGAGGACACGGTTGATCAGCTTCCTTTCAGGTGACGCCCGATCATCAAATATTCCACTCCAAAACACATCAAGACGTCTATCTTCATAACAGGCAATACTTTCTTTAACCTGTTGATCACCCATCCTCTTCAAAAGGCCTCTTTAAAGCAATCCACCTGAAGACCATCCAGCCAATCAAGTTTTATCATTTCTTCCAACGCTCTAAGTCCATCAACTTCTCTGCAGTACCATGGAACTCTTGATTCTTCCACATATCTGGGTCAAGAAACGCCGTTCCACGAATGAATTTCTTCGTCATCGGTGCGACTTCGAGTAGTTTCAGCATCACAGTTGTTGCAAAAGTGGTACATGTTTCCTGGAAGTTAAGGCGCAACTGTTCACTTCCGAAGGGCACCCTTGACAGAAAACGACAACCTCACTTCATGACGGGGAAGCAGATTGGTTGGAGTGAGCTCAACGCAATGAGCTTTTGCAAGGACCTCTTCTTTCAAAATCGTCTTCCCAATTGCATGAAAAAAACCTCACACACTCAGCAATTTCTGGATTTCCATCAGTAGATACATGGCGCTCTGAACCCCTCACAGTTCGCGGTTGACACTCATAGGTTCCCGGATCTCTTCACATTTAGCAGTCAGATGTTTGACACCTATCAACGTCACAGGGTTGACAACTACCACCGTTATTGTGAATACAACCTACATGTTCGAAAAGGAGATACATGTAAGTGCACCTTCGCCGTTTTCTGAAAACATGAGACATCTTTTCAAGTTACAGTCGTATGTACTATACCCGCAGATAGTATGAAAGTAGAGAAAATAAACACAACAGACTACACTTAATAACATATACCACCCAATACTACTAAAAATGGTAAGTTATGTTCAAACGGCAGAGCCTGTTTTTAACCATTATGTTTCGAATTCCAAAGTATTATCTTCATCTCCATTTTCCCTGTCTTTTCCCGGTTTTCCCTGTCATTTTAAAATTCCCTGTCTTTTCCCGGTCGGTATACACCCTGTACTGAGGTTAGCACTGATTTGAAGCCAAAATCCCGGATCGATCTCTCCTAATTTATTCCGCTTATTTTTGATATGATCGTATTGCATAGTGTTATAGATTTGCGAGCAGTTTTGCCGATCAAAATTTTGCTACAACGAAGAGATAATTTATCAGCAATAAGTCTATCGCTAGAGGAATGCCCAGCTAATAAGAGCAAACACCATCATAGCAATCGATAATATTTTGTTATTTAAATACCAAGCCGACTATTTATCGTCCTCATAAATAATTTCAATACTTAAGTGTTACCATAAAGCTGTGTCGCGTGTTACAGCTTGTGAGATCACAAGCAGATGGGGTCGCGACCCAATGTGGAGTCGCCAGAGTAAAGAAACCTGTGTGGCTTCTTCATACGGTAGAGATTTAGCTCTCCGTTTCGGTCACCACTGTACCATAAACGTGAGAAATAAATAAACACGGTAGTATAGAGCGAGCGATAGAGAAGCAAAAAGCCGAACACGCAATTAAATTTAGTTGGCTTACACCATAAACCTAAAAATAATGCCTAAATATTTAAGACCTGGATGTACGACTGGATGTCGATTAATTGATCTTTTAAGTTTAATGGATTGAAGCTGGTCGTGATCACCGCCAGAACCACTAATAACACATACTACTTCGGAGACGAGTATTTCGGTTGCACGATCTCTTCTGTTGTTCATTAGATGCTAATAATAACATATATAGCGATACATAAGGAATCTAGCATATGAAAGACTCGTATGCTCGTTTGGAACGACTAGAAAAGGTGGCCACAAGTTTGATTTAAAAATCGTCTGGAGTAATCATACAAAGTTTAAGTGAATGTAAAGGGAATTAGGTTAAAAATATCAAAAATTGTCAATTTTTATAACATTTAAAACCTGATTCCAACTTAACTTTTCCGAGAAAAGCTAGGGAACGATATGAACAGTTTCAAGTGAAAATAAGCCTCGAAAAAATAGAAATAATAGGAACGGTCTCAGAATATCAGAACGTTCATTTTCCAACTGAAAGCACGCCTTTGTGTGATGAAAATCGTTAGTCAATGAGGGCGTCGGATACTTCACAAATGTTGATAACTTGGATACATAGATGTAGGCTACATGCGTTGCTGCAATGTACAAATGGCATGAAACAATATTTCAGGGCTGCCACTCTTATCAAAAATAAAAACCAGAAAGTCAAATCGGAATGCCCCCCCCCCTAGATAACGTAGTCGTGGGCCCCCTCAAAGGAAGAAACTCACGATTATTCGATATCACACAACCCGGCAAGTTTTGAAAGCGTTAAAGCAGAAGTTGGGTCTCTTCTGATAAAGATGCTTCTGAATCGTCACAGTTAGCAAGTAAATGTATTTAATTATTACTGATGTTTATTCAATAATCAGCTTCATCAAGGTGCACTAGAAGACATGACTCGAGCAGCTACTATTTTCAGGAGAACCGTTTTCGAGAGTTAGACAGAGTGTACTGCAAAAACTCCTCTACCCTACCCCTAATGCAAAATCAGCATGAAGTTATTGAACGATTGACGATTTCAGCTCAATATAAAGACTGCATTTTATCGAACAATCTACATGTAGGCCTACGGATGATTTTACTTAGCTGTTTCAAAGACAACTTTCTTCATTTCGTTCAAAAATTTTACATTCAAGTTCTCGTGCAGCTTTGCCATTTTCTATTAATCGTGCCATGACATCACACGGTGCAAGATCCCGTCTTTGTGAAGAATTTTCATAATACCACTAGGAAATTGCTATTCAGCTGTTCTACATTTGGAAGACCGCTTCAGCAGAGCGGTCTGGTCACAGCAAATATTTTCAGACAAAATCCATGGTCAGCGCGGTCTAAATGCTTGGGCAAGCCATTTTCTTTGAGAGAGCCATCATTCTTTCGAGAAATCGATAATGTGTGGTAAAATCTTCCTTTCTATGCTGCATAAAATATACCGAATGTCATGAAGGATGGAATGCCAGCGCACTACTACAGACTCATCGTAAATTATTTAAACAGCAATTCTCCTAAATCCAGGGATAAGAATGCGGTGTCAGAAAAAAATTCGGAATATAACTTCTAGGGACCCAAACGTTACCTTTGCTGGGGCCCATTTTCAGTTTTAATATGATTAAAAATAATCCAAGATTCAATTTTAAATAGTTATGAATCTTTATGCGCCTACACATTATACACCATGTACTGCGACTAAAAATACATTGATTATTAATGCAATTAAGGCCATAGATAATAATAAATTAGAGCTCAACCATTTTGAGGTAAAGTATCGCAGAAAAAACCTCCAGCCTTTTATGAGTGTAACTAGTAGAGCTTTGATGTTTTTAAAGCGCCACAGGTGAAACCTACACCCTTTTGGGAGCATTACTAGTTCAATTTTGATGTTTTATAAAGAGCTGCAGGCAAAACCTAGAGCCTTTTGGGACTGCAACTAGTAGAATTTTGATGTTTTATAAAGCGCCGCAGGCAAAACCTCCAGGCTATTGGGATAAACCTCTGACTGTTTGATTCTCTAATATTTAGCTAGATGAACAGAATGAATGTTCAAAATATGCCTCTTTTAGAATTTCTCAAAATTAGGGTACTTTGAAAAATTCCCACTATCAATAAGATAAAAAACATTCCCGGTAGACTCTGGTTTTATTTTGAACAACGAATTAGACGAATTATCAGAGATTCTATAAAGCATCAAATCAGTTCACTGGTCTTCTTCACAGTCATAGCAAATGTAATGTACTTTTCAATTTGCTACAGCGCAATCCTCGTGTACCCACGATCCACATTGAGTGCATTGTATCCAGTCAACCTGAAGACCACATCTTAGGTCATCATCACTATACTCCCCATCAAAGAACTGACAGAAGTTACTTGGGTCACTTGTTTATGTTTGAGGATGTGTATCCATTACAACAGGGTGAGTTGGATTGGAGATATTTCCAGATTTTGTTTTCTTCATAGGCATATTTTTGTTGCCTTTGTTCTAGGAGTGGATTGTTTTTTCTTCTCTGATTGTTGAACTTCGGAAAAATAGCCGGAGGTAGTCAAGACACCGGATATCTTCGGTCTCTCAGCTGCAATTCATCCTTGTCGCTCACACGATGAGGTTTATTAAGCTGGAGAGACATAACGCATAGAGTGTCCCATATTACCCGTCATACATATCTTGTTTCAAAAGCTATAAAAACATTTGACAAAATTATTTAATTGAAAAAGTGAAATATTGCAAAGTAATGAGTCCATCCCAGACGCAAGGCCAAAATGTGCAACGATGAGTCATCATGCTGACTCAGCCCCCCCCCCTCTGGAAGGAAGACAGGAGGTGAGGGAGGTGGCCAAGGATGTGCTGGGAGGAATGGGTCCGAGAAGAGGAAATCGCTCCCTCCCCCCCCCTTCTGGAAGGAAGGAAGAACTCTCCTGTGAGGCAAGGGTAGAAATCTCTGAAAACCGACGGAGTTAGAAAAAGGTGGGTTTTGGGACGTTTTGGTATGAGAAAGGCCATATTTCGGCATGAAGGAGTGCTCGGATGGGAAAACGGAGGCCACATTCGGATTCTACGTGAAACGTTGGGCTAGGGAGGTTGTTTCCAGCGGAATCGGAGAGAAAACGTGCTGAGACCCCCCCCTCTGGACGAGACTTCCAACTTTGGTTCTAGAGATTGTGGAAAGTCGTGCAATAGATCATTTGAAAGCTGAGAGTGAGACGAATTCAGTGGAAGAAACGACATGTCTCTACGTTCGTGCGTTGAGGTGTGAGAGTGACTTTAAGATTTTTGCCCATCACCGAAAAACGAGTTAGAAATTTTTATGAAAATGGCTCTAGCGGGTGAACGAAGCCTCGGATGGGAAAACTGAGACCAGATTTGGAACCAGTGTGCAATTCTGCATCTTGAGGGTGAGTTTCAAGTGAATCGGAGCACTAGAACCGGAGATAGAAGTGTTTAAAGGTTTGGATGATTGAGATTACGTCATCAGCTGATCGCCACAAACTATATAAGTGGAGTCTCTACTTGTGGGAATCAGTTCTCCTCCCGACTGGGTTGGGGTAGGTGAACTGCGGAGCTCCGATGATAGCATCGGAAATTCCAAGTTTCAGGGAAACCGACTTAGAAAATTTCATTGCTGATATCAGCTAAGGTGTCAGACTTAAAGGTTAGCCAGGAGATGGCCTTAGTCTCCAGGCCATAAAAGACTCCGAAACTTTAAAGGCTTGTAACTTTGCTTCTACAAGTCCTTTTGACCTGTTTCAAAAAAGGTGCGATAGCTATTGATCAAACCTACATTTACAGACTACTTATAAAATTTCACAAATAGTGCTAAATGGTGAAAAATTCAAATTCATTATTTTTGGAGGTTTTCTGGGGTTTTCGCCCCCTACTGAAGTCAACGAAAGGATGTGTCATGATGTCTGAGCCAGTCTTTACATGATACAAGCGGCTTTTCACTGAAAGCGAGCATTGCACGGAGAGTTTTGCTTTAATATTCCAATGACAGGGTGTTCCTTCTGGACGGCGGATGATGCCGTAGTGATGTGTGTCATTTTACTCATGTTGGGCATTTGACACAGTTCTCAACGTAGCACTTTGAACGTCAATCGGTTGAGTCTTAGCTATCTTGTCATGGGTGGCTACTAAACATCTCCATTGCAAAACGCTTGTGAATCACGGCTTGCTATCAAGCATGTTTCATGTCTGGCTATCAAGTCATCTCAACGTGAGGTGGAGACCTTCGATATAATACTTCCTACGGTGAGGCGTTCCTTTTGGACGGCGAGCACTGCCACAGATGGAAGGAGGGCAAGGGAAGGTGTCACACTTTAGACCGAAACCGCTGAGCTGTTGCTTATGTTGGGCGTGTGACACCGATCTCAACGGACTCTTTTCAATCGCTCGGTCATGAGTGCTTTAGCCATCTCCCGTAGGTTTTCTTTAAGATTCTTCACCAACGCTGTGAGACTTCCTCTGACCGAGTCTAAATGAAATGGAATGAATTGGAAGGGACATTCATGCGCCACACGCATTCACAAGCTCATTTCTCTTCGCTAGTGAACAAGGTCTTGTGAACGTAGTCAGAAAGTGTATCATGGTTTGTGAAAGCAAAGTTTAGTGTAGTCAAATAGTTTTACCGTGACACACGTTTGTGAAAGTAGAGTTTGATCATCGAAGTTTTATTCGTGAGTGTAGTTAGAAAGTGTATCATGTTTTGCAAAAGCAAAGTTTAGTGTAGTCAAATAGTTTTACCGTGAAACACGTTTGTGAAAGTAAAGTTTAATCATCGAAGTTTTATTCGTGAGTGTAGTCAGAAAGTGAATCATGTTGTACAAAAGTTTTACTGCAACACAGGTTGATGTATAGTTAGAAAGTTTGATCATCGAAGTTTTATTCGTGAGTGTAGTCAGAAAGTTTACCACAAGTGTCATGAAAAAATACTTTATTTGGTATTTGATTTAACGTCATTGAAACCCGTTTTACTAATAGCAGACAATATGGTTTATTTTATTCAGAAGCAAATCATCGCCGTAACCATGAAAGTTGTCCATCCGAGAAATAATCTTCCGCAGATGTCGTGTATAAAACTCAAAAGCATTAGTAACATATTCTTGTCCATAGGAACGAAATTGAAAGTCAACACTTTCCGCTTCTTCACCTTGTGGAAAATGAATGTAAGTGACATTTGCAATTATGTGAGCCTTGATGAGAATGTCTTTGAAATAAGATCAACTCCGTAAATATTTCTCGTGTATAGTTTAAACATGCTTCCAATTCTGTCTCCTCCCTTTGAAACTCAAGGATGTAATCTTCTATTAAGCCTCCGAAGCTCTCTTGATGAAAACGAATCGTGCAATCATCATGTTTCAATGTATTGACTTCAGGTTCCATGGTTGAGTCTATTGCTAAACATAATTTTTGCCGAAGACGATTTCAATAACGCGTTACAAATGTGCGTGCGCACATCGGGAACTCTAGCTCGTCTGTGATTGGAGAGGTCTCATCCATTCACCGCTAAGGAATATCTTATAAAAGGCAGTGCACCAGCTCTGCTCTTCATATTTATCTTTCACAAGGTGAGCTCCCGCTATCAGGTTGTTTTGACTTGCTATCAAGTTGAATAGTGTCTTGCTGTCAAGAGATTCACTTCTGCTCATAAAACATATCATCGCTGTAATCGAGCGTTCCTTCGGGACAGCGGGTACTGCCGTAGAGGGATTGCGTTGCACGGGTTGTTCGTCGTTTGTTAGACCGAAACCTCTGAGCCGTTGCTCATGTTGGGCGTTCGACTTCATACTCAACATGACGCTTTCTCACGCCAGGTCAGAGTACTTCAGCCATTCGACAAAGGTTAGTCTTTATGATATGGAGTAGAGTGAAATGTAATTCATTATATGTCACTTCAATGATTGTTCCCATGATAAACGTTGACTAGGCAAATGAAACGATTCTCGTTTTCCTTTTCAGTGATTGAAGTCTTACTTATCTACCATTGATCATATGCAATCGACTGTCCGTCATGGAATTTACAAAAATTGAAATTACCGCATTGCTGCTGAGATGGAGAAGGCCACCATCGAGCAATGTAAGTATTTGTGTCAGGGTTGACTCACTCTATTACTAATATCATTACGGTGCACATCCCATTTAAAAGTAAATCAAGACCTGTCACCTCCCCTCTTTTATTCATTTTTAAACCGAATCCAAATTTTAGCTCTGCTTATCTTTGCTCCCATTATTTTTCAGTGCATGAATGTATTCGTAATGGGGAACCCGTCCCCCAAGGTACAATCGGGGAAGCCTATGAGCGGCTTGGCAAGTGTAAGTATCAATAACATCTCATGTTTAGGCTGTTTCAGATCCTCTGCATCATCCTTGTCTCAATCTCTGATCTCTCTTTCCTCTCTACAGATATGGCAAAGATGAAGAGGTGGGGAGAAGCCGCGAGGCGGAGATCCAATGCTGAATTTCCGACCCTACCTTCCCGCCCATCTACCTCCGCTCAAAGTCCGACTCCCTTCTCGGGCATCGTCATCGCCCCACCTCGACCGCCTGCTCCGCTCCCTGCACCAGTCCCTGCTCTCCGTCACCACGTCCCTCCGACATCCAGGCCCAGGACCCTACCACCCTCGGATCGTGTCCCACTCCTGCCTCCTCCTCGACCATCGGTGTTGCCGGAGATCAAGTCCTTAGATGGTAAGTAACCGTGATTAGGAAATAGGGAGATAAGACTTCAAACTTGAAATAATGACTATGTTACTAATCTCTCCTCTTTTTTCTCAACAGATCTGGCGGCCTACCTCCTGGACGGCGACGTTCCCTCCCGCCCCATCATCACCACCACCTGCAGCAGCAAACGACCTCCCTCTCCTCTCCGTCGAGTCGGTTGAGAGACTGTTGGAGATAGTGGGAGAGGAGGCCAGCGGAGTGACAGGGCCTTCGCCTCAGCCTACAGTTTGAGACGTCACACCGCTGGCAATGCCTGCAGAGGAAGAAAGCGCCGACCGATCCCTCAACGACCCAAGTGTGAAGGTTGTGGACGTACGTTCTGCAACAGCACCAACTTGCGAGTCCACATCGAAGGCAGTTCCTGTGGCAATCTGAGGCAACCACCGACATCAACAGGTAGGAAGCATCCCTCACCACCCGTCGGCTCTTCCTGTTCTTCGTGTCGGAAGACCTTTCCCACTGAGTTTGTTCTCTCTTCGCACACACTGTCACACACATCCCACTGAGCTTTACACTGACAACAACGTCACTCTAAGGCTGAGCAAGTTCTCCCTTGAGAGGCTCGTTCGTGACTATGAGATGGAAAGCTCTGAACCTATACGGGATATTCATCCATTCCTGTCAAATAATATAGGTTTAATTCATAAAATGTTGGCGAGTTTAGATAGGTTTTTGCTCAAAAGCATGTTTTACGTCTGCTCGTTTCAATAAAATAGATAGCAGTACGGGAGAAGTAGAGTCCACTGTGACGATTAAGATAGCCTCCGGTGCTGCTGATCTCATAGGTGATGTGAACGAGTGGATAGAGAGACATGCCACCTATCTCGTCAACAACCTGGAAAAGTTCCTGGAAAGAGACAGCGGACTGGTCTTTGATGGGATCGAGAAAGTAGACATTAAAATCAATCTCTTAGAAAATTTGCAAGGGAGCGGTTGTTTCACCCTCCCCAAAGCACAGGCTAGCAAAAAGGCTGTCATCAATGTAGAGTGTCAGTCCCAGTGTTTCAAGTATGCCGTCCTCTCCATTCTTCACTATAATGATATAGGTATAAATCGTGAACGAATCACTAAATATCGTGAATGGGAGGATGAGCTTAAGTTTGACGTGCTAGATGTCAACACATTAGATTTTAAAGACATCGCCCAATTTAAAAAATTGAATAAAATTAAGATAGTCGTCCATCTCTGGGAAAAAGGTCTGAAAGGCGCTAGGTATAACAACCGCCAAAGTAACTTCGACCGGGTTGTCAATCTCCTCCTACTGTATAGTGACAACCACCCAGAATGGCATTATTGTGGCATTCCTAAAATTTCAAAGTTGTATCGCCACCAACAAAGTTGTGATAACATTATTACTGTGATCGCTGCACACGGCGCTTTAGGTGAAAACCATTTTTGAGCAGCATTACGAGTAGTGCTCTCAGGGTAAACTTCACATGGAAGTCATGCCCAAAGATAAATTTAATAGGTATGAGGAAAACGGCAATGAGCTCAGTCCCATATGTATCATCTATGCGGACATTGAATGTTATATTGAACAAGAAGACCTAAGTCATGATCCAGCAGCCATAGCCTGTTATGAAGTTTGGCACTCCTACTATAGGAACCAAAATAAACTATGTGTGACAAGGTGAAGACTGCATCTTACAATTTTAAAAATTTTTAGATAAAAAAGCCCGTTTCCATCAACGCTATGAAACGGAGCTCAATAGGAAACCCATGTGTTTCACGGAAGTCGATAAATTAAAATTTGATAGGATCACGGAATGTCCCCGCTGCTGTTCATCCTTTGATGAGAAGCAGCACAGTGTTGCGATTCTTGGTGTAGGGTAAAAAAACGCGCAAGGTCGAAAAACACGCGCACATGTATTTCCTTACAAATAAGCCAAAATGGCAACTATGGCTAATATTTGATGAAACGAATTTTTACAAAGCTTAAATTTGCAGATCAGATAGTAAGAGCTTTGGGATTTTTTAGGACAAGTCAAATACACACGTGCCTTAAGTGGTAGATGCATACGAGCAGTGGGCCTATAGGCTATCCATTGAGTGAGATGTTAATGAACCTAAATGATCTTTGATAGACTATACATGTGGCTTATTATCTAGAAACTGCATGTAATTTGAAATTTTGATATCTTGATGTTGATATTTTAGAACCAAAGTTTTCTATTATCAAAAATTAAAAATAGAAGTCGAAAACTTAAAAAAAACGCGCAAAATGGATAAAAATGGAAAAAACACGCTTACACGCGCAAATTGTCAAAAAAACGCGCGCGCGTGTAAACACGCGCGAATCGCAACACTGAAGCAGCATAAGAAAGTGAGGGACCATTGCCATCTCAGTGGCAAATTTAGGTCTGCCTTGTGCAGGAAGTGTAGTATCTCACTTAGGCTCAAACGGCGAACGCTCCCCGTCATCTTTCATAACTTTAAATGTTATGATGCGGATATTTTTCTTCGCCATGGTCTAGGACATATGAAGTCATGGTCGATGGAACTAGCCCTCACACACTCAACGTTTGTGACAATACTTTACCTGGTTTTATAAAACATTCAACACTTATTCCTATCCATCTCACTTTTTATGTCCAACATGTTAAACTGAGACTTGGGTTTTTTCATGACACACTCAAGTCGTCAAAAACTTGCATGCGTTGTCTAATATTCTATTCATTCTGTACATCTAACATGATTCGCTTTACTTCACATCCAAAGTTGATGTATACCTAACAGATGTATTCACTCTGAATTTACAGTTCACCGTTTGTGAAAAGACTGTCACATAAAACATTTTGCACACTGCAGTCTGGATCTCAACTAAGGATAAAAACTTTCTAATGCTGTTGTGACTTCGGTCAGTCATAAAACTTCAATGATCAAACTTCACTTTCACAAACATGTGTTGTGGTAAAAACTATTTGACTACACTAACGCTTACATTTTATGACATTTGTGTTTCACAAAACTTCGATGATCAAACTTTCTAACTATACATCAACCTGTGTTGCAGTAAAACTTCTGTACAACATGATACACTTTCTGACTACACTCACGAATAAAACTTCGATGATCAAACTTTACTTTCACAAACGTGTGTCACAGTAAAACTATTTGACTACACTAAACTTTGCTTTCACAAACCATGATACACTTTCTGACTACGTTCACAAGAGCTTGTTCACTAGCGAAGAGAAATGAGCTTGTGAATGCGTGTGGCGCATGAATGTCCCTTCCAATTCATTCCATTTCATTTAGACTCGGTCAGAGGAAGTCTCACAGCGTTGGTGAAGAATCTTAAAGAAAACCTACGGGAGATGGCTAAAGCACTCATGACCGAGCGATTGAAAAGAGTCCGTTGAGATCGGTGTCACACGCCCAACATAAGCAACAGCTCAGCGGTTTCGGTCTAAAGTGTGACACCTTCCCTTGCCCTCCTTCCATCTGTGGCAGTGCTCGCCGTCCAAAAGGAACGCCTCACCGTAGGAAGTATTATATCGAAGGTCTCCACCTCACGTTGAGATGACTTGATAGCCAGACATGAAACATGCTTGATAGCAAGCCGTGATTCACAAGCGTTTTGCAATGGAGATGTTTAGTAGCCACCCATGACAAGATAGCTAAGACTCAACCGATTGACGTTCAAAGTGCTACGTTGAGAACTGTGTCAAATGCCCAACATGAGTTGCCCCAGAGGTTTCGGTCTAAAATGACACACATCACTACGGCATCATCCGCCGTCCAGAAGGAACACCCTGTCATTGGAATATTAAAGCAAAACTCTCCGTGCAATGCTCGCTTTCAGTGAAAAGCCGCTTGTATCATGTAAAGACTGGCTCAGACATCATGACACATCCTTTCGTTGACTTCAGTAGGGGGCGAAAACCCCAGAAAACCTCCAAAAATAATGAATTTGAATTTTTCACCATTTAGCACTATTTGTGAAATTTTATAAGTAGTCTGTAAATATAGGTTTGATCAATAGCTATCGCACCTTTTTTGAAACAGGTCAAAAGGACTTGTAGAAGCAAAGTTACAAGCCTTTAAAGTTTCGGAGTCTTTTATGGCCTGGAGACTAAGGCCATCTCCTGGCTAACCTTTAAGTCTGACACCTTAGCTGATATCAGCAATGAAATTTTCTAAGTCGGTTTCCCTGAAACTTGGAATTTCCGATGCTATCATCGGAGCTCCGCAGTTCACCTACCCCAACCCAGTCGGGAGGAGAACTGATTCCCACAAGTAGAGACTCCACTTATATAGTTTGTGGCGATCAGCTGATGACGTAATCTCAATCATCCAAACCTTTAAACACTTCTATCTCCGGTTCTAGTGCTCCGATTCACTTGAAACTCACCCTCAAGATGCAGAATTGCACACTGGTTCCAAATCTGGTCTCAGTTTTCCCATCCGAGGCTTCGTTCACCCGCTAGAGCCATTTTCATAAAAATTTCTAACTCGTTTTTCGGTGATGGGCAAAAATCTTAAAGTCACTCTCACACCTCAACGCACGAACGTAGAGACATGTCGTTTCTTCCACTGAATTCGTCTCACTCTCAGCTTTCAAATGATCTATTGCACGACTTTCCACAATCTCTAGAACCAAAGTTGGAAGTCTCGTCCAGAGGGGGGGGTCTCAGCACGTTTTCTCTCCGATTCCGCTGGAAACAACCTCCCTAGCCCAACGTTTCACGTAGAATCCGAATGTGGCCTCCGTTTTCCCATCCGAGCACTCCTTCATGCCGAAATATGGCCTTTCTCATACCAAAACGTCCCAAAACCCACCTTTTTCTAACTCCGTCGGTTTTCAGAGATTTCTACCCTTGCCTCACAGGAGAGTTCTTCCTTCCTTCCAGAAGGGGGGAGGGTGCGATTTCCTCTTCTCGGACCCATTCCTCCCAGCACATCCTTGGCCACCTCCCTCACCTCCTGTCTTCCTTCCAGAGGGGGGGGCTGAGTCAGCATGATGGCTCATCGTTGCACATTTTGGCCTTGCGTCTGGGATGGACTCACTACTTTGCAAGCATAGCACAAGATCCAAGCTTCCATATCCAATGCATTTAAATTCATGAGAAAACTTGATTGATGATGTTATAATAGCTTTACTGAAATCTAATTTTTCTAATGTTCACCAGAAATTTCCGGAAAACATTGCCCTTGTCTCCTAGGATGACCTTATATCACACAACTTCATTCATTAATTCGAACACAATAAAACGTGTATGAAAATATCTTAAACTTCTTCATACACCAAGAATTTGTATCATAAAGTGTATGATGAGCCTACATAGAATTCTTTTTAAAAGGATGTGAAGCATCATTCTACACCTTTAATCTGTAAATTTGGACTTATACACCTCCTTTACCTCCCGACTTAGTGCATACCTGGAATGAAGAAGATGAGCCTATCTCTTTTGATCCATGTTTATTTTATGTTGAATCTGTAAAAATTGAAAATTTGTGCTCAAATAAAAAAGTAGGCATATATCAACATCTTCCTAATGTTACCACTCTTTGTCTCACACTGCTTAAAAGGCATGTAAATTGCGTAAAAACTTTCTAAAAGTCAATTTATCCCTGATATAAGAAATATTTTAATCGGTTATGTTATCAACAAAGCCTCTGTCTCACCTCATTGAGAATCATCCTCTTGCTGATGTCTAAGGTCTTTGTTGGCGAATTGGTAGCGGGTTGCGACCTCTTTTTTGCTCGATTTGCATTCTTTTCCAATTTCTTGTTAATTGCTGCCACTGCACTTGCAATTTCTCTTTCCCTAGAATGTCTTTTATTTACCAGCTTCACCTTCGGTGTCTGGTTTTTGACCTTCTTCATCCTCTTAGGCATTGAGGCTGACTTTGATCTTTTAGAAGTGGCATACGGTTTGTAGCTATCCGATGTGTCAGAGTCGCTTGACTCTGATGTGTATGCTGATCTTGGCTTGAGTCTGCTTCTTCTCTCACCATGAACTAATTTGCTGTAAGACGCACTTGGTCTTTGAGGCCGCAGATTTGTTGAAATAAAAAAATTAACACCAATTCTCGACCGTGGAAAGCGATTATTAAAGTCAGTTTCACTGGCTAGACAGTCTCTTAATCGAATACTGATATCATCTTCAGCGTCAGTTTCAGGGTCCACACACTGCCATAACATTGGATTGCCACAGCATCTCGACTCCGACGTGAAGTGTTGAGCGAGCTCATTGGCGGAGTCAAACATTTTTCTGCAGCTGGTACATGGGAACTCAATTTTGGGCTTTTGATCTGTGGAACGAATATAAAAACAAAGATAGATTACACTCATTAGGAAACTCTGTAATAGAATGCATCAGTGTAACAATTTGGCATGGCAGTTTTTTAGCTTTCTGAGATTTAAAGAAGGTCAAGAACTCCTCTTACATTTTGTCCAATATAATAAGTTGGGAAATACGCTGCATAATACGGGTGAAGCATTATTCTTTTTATTATTTGACATTATTGTCATGTCATGATTGACATGACATGGATGACTGTCAAAAATGCTGCCATGTCACCCCATTCTCCCCTACACGTAGATAGCCATCAGACTAATGAATCACTCATTTTAGGTGAAAATTGTGGATTAATACAAGTAGACTTATTTCTCAATACTCAGTGACGTACTGAACATGTTATGGAGACTCCTGTATCAACAGTAAGGTTGGATAATGATGCGGATGCAAGTGAATGCTTTCAGAAACTTGCGAATGCGGTTTAGATTGAATATTTTCAGACACATGAGGACGTAGATTTTTATTGGATTGTTGACTTGAGGATTTGCGGATAGCCGCATATCGATTTCTGAAGTCAGCATAGGAAATCGCATTGTGCTGTGTTTACATTTCACAGGAAGTAAAATAGTCAAGTATTGATCAGAAACATGTCAGAAATAGCTAATGAGATGAGGTTGTTCAGGGTTCAAATGACAACGCCTTTCTCAATTAATCCGAATCCCTCTTACTTCAAGAAAGTGCGGATAGATCAGCTCTCGTAGATAGATGGTTCGTCCGACTAGCGTGCTTGCCCACTGGGACTTTGCGGCCTGTTGTAGAAAATAAAGGAGGGTCAATGCATGGGGCAAAGATGAAGACTGTGAAGGACAACAAATGAGCTACCATGCCATATATTCCACTGATAAAAAAGAAAACAACATAATGAAGCATATGAATATCATTATCAACGATACTTACAATGGGTATTTGGACGAATTTTATGAATGTAAAGCTGATGTTTTTGTAGTCCCGATAAAGCAGAGAAATTCAGTTCGCACACATAACATTGAAATGGATACGTGTCTGGGTGATGTGCGCTGATATGCTCATCTAGCTCTTCAGCACAGGAGTATTCTGCATTAGATTTATTTTCCTTCTCATCACTTTCTCCTTTGTTTTCTTCGTTTGAGGCTTCTAATTCTTCAGGGCAAGATGGACATGCATGGTTGATGTTGGTGCAATGGACAATATGAACATAGAAGGTCATCAATTGCATAAACTTTTTGCCACATGATGTGCACGGAAGCGTTGTCAGAAGGCTATCACTTTTAGATTCCTGAACGCCAACACGAGAGAGACGAGCATAATTGATTAGCTTTCGCTGTCGCTTAGTTTCCATACAATTCTCGCTCAATCTGAAAATATGCAATGTAATTATTGTTCTGTAGCAGATAAGTTGGCACATGCAAAGTAAATTTGCACGATTGGTTATCGAGTAATGATGACAGAAAACTTCTGTACAATACTAGCGCTGTATAAAAATTATTAACTATCAAACACAATTCTTTCACGCGACTTGCTAGGTATGTTTGGTCTGTTCAATCGCACTGCACCTTCTCTCATTGAAGTGAATTGCTTCGTTCATTGGAAATCAAAAACACATTCTCAAAAAATTCATTAATTGATTGGATGGATACAATTGCTCAGTAATTAATTAACTGCTTGGTCATTACATCTGTTTATTTGGTCATTCAGCTCAATTTATTTACCCGAATTTTAAAATAATACTAACAGTTTGATTCACATTATTGCCAACACCTTATAATTTCCACATCACAATACAACGAGATACTTTCTAACAATGATATTCTTTTCCAGTTCTCAGACGAAAGTTAAGTTCTTGCAGATCACATTCAACAAATGTTCGACTTTAATTGATGACAACAACAAACACAAGGGTCTCACTCCAAAATTATGAATTTTTGCCACTTTTTAGACAGGGCGGCAAAATTTTTTTTGCCACTTGTTTCCCTTAAGATGATGACAATGGAATAACAGTATGAATAAATACAGCAAATGATGTTTGCCGTAGTATGTCGATGTAAGACCTCCTTTTATTCGAATTACATTCTTAAAATTATCCGAATGTGAATTTTCAAGCAGTCAGTTTTCAAATTCCTTATTTCGTCGAATAGTACCCGAGGCTAGTTTGTAGATGATTTGGCAGTTTTATGAATGTGACTTTTATCGGTATTGAAATTAACCATTCAACTGATCAAGTTAGTACTGATTCTAGCTAATTAAAAGAAATTTAGTCGACAGAAAAAATATCAATTTGATATTCAACAGATTTTAAAAGATGACATGAGATCATAACCGACAGGGTAGAGCAACTAATGCATCGCTAAATGTGTTTACATCTAGTCAATGCTATTTCTCAATTCATATTTTTTAATGTTGAATGCCTCACGACTAACGGCTTTGCTAAAAATTTCGCAGCCTTTTTAACTATCTGTGAGACAAGTATTCAAAACAATTCTGTCAGTGAGTGAAATTTAATTTTCCTTCATGATCATTTTTTATGTTCATTCGTTTTTGGTTAAAACAGATACGCCTTGCTGCTATTCAAATATCTCGTGGGTAGTATCATATCATCAAGAATTTGTTCCTGATAATGTCGTACTGTCCACAAAATATTTGAATAAAAATTGCGCACTAAATAGCAGCAAGGCCTATCTATCCTAACTAATTCTGCCAGTACTGGAAAATTCACCAAATCCACGCAATCCATATTCCATCAGAGCTATCTCACGGCATCCGATTGCATGTACTATGCAGACTGCACACTTTTGCACCAAATTATTTTTCAAAGAAGCCATCTTTGAGACGTGATTCCTATGTCGTTATCCATTTCACCCCCCCCCCCCCCCCGATGGCTGAACTTGTGATGAGGTTCGTTCATACTTGTAGCACACATGCGATGTATAGGAGTTATATAAGGAAACTCGTCGACCCCTTGTAAAAGAGTCGCATTGGATGGACGAATTCAACATGATTGATTTGAACTATTGGATTTCTCCTATGAACTGGTCCAAGAGGTCGGACTCCCATACTGCTGCTCTGCGGCCCAGTTCCCTGATCCACCAGGACTTGAGAGAACTTGAAATATTATTTGATGTGTAATTAGTCTGACTTATGAGATCTCGGTGAGTAGATTTTTAAGTTGATTTTCCTCAAATGTGTGGTGAAAAAACATGCTACGTAACTGAGTCGACTAAAACCAGCTCAGTCGCATACTAGGCATTCTCCATCCCGGTTGCGGCTCGGCTCGAGACAAAATAAAGCCAGATGGCTTATAGGCTAAGTTTTCTCTGGCCGTGTATGTCTCTATTTTATAGTTTTCAACTCCACAGAGATAACTGCCTAACAGTCTTATGTTTTATTCCGGCATTCATATTCAACTTTAGCTACGTTGACACTCGTCTATACATGTATTCGCTGAAAGATGTGGAACTCGATAGTACTACTTTCAATACCGCAGAGACGTATTTGCATGTTGTAACATTCGGAGCGGCAGGAGCCCGTATAGGTAAATATGCAAACGTTATTGTCAAATGGTCGAGATTCGTGGCCGCTATTCGCAGGAATGCGGCAGTAAGTAAACTTAATGTTATTTTATTGAAAATAATTGTAATTGTTTTTCAATGATTGTTGAACTTAATCAGAGGGAACAATAAAAGCCTTAAAATATTCAATGAATTATACACCTATGTTTTAGTTTCGGTGCGGCTGGTAGTACTCTAACTTACGACTCAATTTTAGACCTATCGCTCCAGCAACTGAGCTAAGACCGCTTAATAAATTGGCGATGTTCAAGGTCGTCAAAGGCTCAAACATCATCCTCATATAAAATGCATTAGACACATTCAGGCTGACCACTTCCCAGAGACGAAATTACAGACTTGATGACTCAATGTTTTCTGACTTTAATAATCATATATATTAGTGGTAAATATAAGGGAAATCGCGCGTTTTGTGGCAAAATTGCATTTTATCATATGTTTGTACGGTGATATCCATTCAAAACGCTACTCGATTGAAGTTGCGAATCGCTTTGACACACTTATCCATGCCCTCTTTATTCTAGACGTGACAATTCAACTCGACGCTATCGCCCTACACATGCTTGATGAACGGCACTCAATGAATTAACCAAAAGGAAACGTAAGGTTTCATGACGTAGAGTCAAGGCTTAGAATTTGGCCGAATTATACACTATAAAAGCTATTTTTTAGCAAAAATTAATTATGATGCAGCTTACTAAATGCAATGCTTACCAAGTTGCCACTTTTCTACGTAGCCTACATGCACACATAAATAACGGCGGTAAATCTTAGCACTTTAAACGATTACTTATATAGTACAAACAATATATCGTGTTCAATAATAAAGAAATAATTATTTCAGCCATAACTTGAAAATAGGAACAAAATGACAAACAATTTGATGAATATTCAATACGTTTCACATACTAGAATATCACATAAAAATTAAGTCGAAGTCAAGTCAGTTTCAAAATAGGATAAAATGGCCACCATACATTGATCAATGTCAATTTTCAAAAGTGCTATTGTTTGATGCCAAATTATTCGATTGATACTAGTCTATTTGCACTTTGAAATTCTTCTTCAAAACAAAGATTAATGAAACGATTACACTGACATCATTCAGGAAGCTCTGTCTACATCCGAGTATTCGCATGTAGGCACACGTAGTACATTTTTCCTACCTGTAAATGGTCAATCGTACGACATAATGCATAATCTGATTATGTACTCTGTAAAATACAAATCTGGCTAAGTCATACCAAAAACAAGTTTGACAGATGTCTTAATGGAAAAAAGATTTATTAAAAAGTTCAGAATACGGAAAAATACATATTTTCAGACTACTCTTTAAAATACAGACGGCAAAAAATAAAGACCAAACACAGACATTACAGATTAATCTGTAAAATACAGGCCTAGACACATTGATAAATTGAAGCATAAGGCAATGACTTTGAAAATAAAAAGATAGTTCACATTTGCGGCCTTGATTTGAATACAAAATTGCTGTTTCATGACAAAGTGCTTCCGAACGAAGTAAATGGTGGCTGAGATGAAATTATGTGCTTTGAAATATATGCATTTTTTGATTTTACAATTAGGCTCAATTCTATTGAACCATCAGCGAGATTATCACTTGACTACTAATACTGGTCGAGATTCCAAAATATTTGCCATTTTTTACTCTTCATGATGTTTTTTGTCAATGTATTAAATTTTCTGTTTTTTTATTTTTTGCAGAGTGAGACCCTGCAAATAACGCATCACAAGTGCGAGTAGAACATCATTATCTTATTCTTAACATAATTCGAAGAATTGAGGCTATTTGAAAATTTCGCATTTCTTCTATGATCTGTTAGCTGCTGCGGCTGCCGCTTTAGGGATTCTGTTCCCGCGTGCGAGAGCAATCCCATCGATGACTTCGTCCCATCTCGTCCGGTTGTCGGGTTTGTCCTCGATATTTCTGCACATGTCCTTCTTCACAGTTTCCATCCGCGATTTGAATGGACGCCTCTTCCTCCACTTCTCTGCGATCTCCCACCACTATTGTCGGGCGATTCTATACCCGTGCGCATTACTCGCAGTCATGGTGACGGGACTTCCTCTAACCAAGGTCGGAATTCTCGGTGTAAAAATTTGGAGATTCACTCTGACGAAGACATTCGGTCCGAAAGCTATCAATTGCCAAGGAATCTCATTACGATCAAGACCAGCAATGGTCGTCATCTTGGCCGACGTGCTAATACAGAAACTGCCCAAAATAGAGGTCTCCAAAGAAAGTTTTAAAATTTAGGGAAACAGTTCAATGCGACGGATTGGTTGACTATGCGAAAATATTTCAAAGTATTTATAAAAGAAAACGTCGCTGAAATCGGGCAATATAAATATAATACGACCGGTTTCGAGTGGAAGTCAAAAATTGAGCTCCCAGTCTTCCTCAGGATTTTTTTACAAAAGAAGACCGTGGAAAGGCCTATTACATAGACGGCTTGAGAAAAATTCAAATGATCAGTTGAGTCATAGAAATGGAAGTTTACATTTACATACTGCTAGGGGATTATGGATTACAGATAGGGGTCGTTGGAATACATGCTGCAAGTTGAGGCCGAAGGACCAGTCGGTCATTAGCTGACTGATTAATTTAATTTCTCCTTTCTTTCTCCCCATTTCATTGCCGCTTAGCTTTGGATAGCATGACAGGCAATGTAGCAACTGTCGTGTATCAGTTGGCTTGATGTAGAGATCGGTTTCAATGTCCACTCCTTTCTTAATTACTGTCGCATCGAGAAAATTCTACTTTCACTTTAATTCACTTTTGTCGATGCTGCATTCAAATGTGAACTTAATCGATGGATGATAAGAGCTGGCATGTGTTTTAAACTCTTCAAGTGAATTCGAACCATGTTGCCACATCATAAATGTGTCATCGATATATCTCCACCATACTGGAGGTCTGTATGATGAATTGCTCAGTAATGGAGTCTCTAACACATCCATGAATATGGAATAGTTTGGAGCCATGTTCGTTCCCATTGCAGTTCCTTGAATTAGTGTACAATGCTCTTTGTTGAATTTAAAAGTATACTTTGTTAACACTAAGCTAGTCAGCGAAGTTATGGTACTGGGTATCTGTGATCTCTTTTTCCAGTGCTTCACACAGAGCTTTCAAGTCCTCAGCGTGGGGGATGTTGCTATACAAAGAAGAGACGTCCACTGCTACTAGGATAGAAGTCTCGTCAATTCTTCCATTCATCTGTGACAGCTTCATCAGAAGGTCATTTGTATCCCTCACGTAAGATTGAACGTCTGATGTCAATGGTTTGATGATCGAATCAATGTATGAGCTAGTCTTTTCAGTGACACAATTGCAGGAAGATATGATGGGACGACCAGGACAGGGAACCAAGTTCTTATGAATCTTCAGAAGAAGATAGAATATTTATGTTCTTGGTGAAGATGAAGGCTTGATGCTTTCAGCAGTCTCTAAGACTCTAAAAAGTCTCCCATGTCAGCTCTCCAACGTAAGGTCATCTTTCAACACAATGGATGAAATCACCTTATTGCTCTCACGACATCAACTTGATTTCTGTGAACTCACTGAATCTTGGCTGGATGAGAATGTTCCCGACGACGCAGTGAATGAAACGAACTATTCAGTGTTTCGTCGAGATAGACAAGGACGCAAGGGAGGAGGCATTATCATCTACGCCAACTCATCTGTCGTGTTCCATCATTTCATTTAGCTTCTCTGCACCCACATCTTCACACAGCGAATTCCTGTGTACGTTAGGGAAGGAATATCATCTACTTCTTATCACCATCTACTACCCGTTTTGGAACAAGCGAACACGGGAATGCCATCTCACGTCTCGCTTAGCTTGACGACTTCGGAATTCTGCATAATGGACCAAAGATACCCATCGTCGCGTGGAGATTTCAACGAACTCCGTCGTAATTTTGATAAGGTATCAAATCTCGCACAACTGACTCAATGTGACTTAGTAGATCATAGAAGCAGGTTTGTCATTTTGTCACGCGCACGATCAAAAAGCCTTTTGTCCATACTCGAGGCATTGTTCATCATGAGACAAAAGCCGATTTTGTGCTCGCAGAAAGAATTCGTATTGCAGCTATCAATACCGTGGTGATCATGTAAAATGTACTCACTTGTCATCAGTTTTGTCGATCATTCACTTCAGCATCTGGGTACACCTTGAAAAGACCAGACGCAAGATTTCGACAATTTTATACTTTTATGTTATTTATTTCTTTAATATGATTTTGAAGCAACTCGTGGCTCTTTTCCATTACAAAATGATTATTCTCGTTGAACTTCAGCGTCATCACTTCTTTCTCTGTATTATTTTCTGGTCTTCTTACATATACTTATCATTTCAATTTTGCACACCCCAAGCATTCATATATTCTTCCAATTCCAAGCATACCCCTAATCTCCCTGTTGCTCCTCATTTCTTCACGCTTCACCTGATCATTGTTCTTAGCATTCTCATATCAGCGGTGACCATTCTCATTTCGTCTTCCTTATTCATGGCAGGGCTAGTCAAAAAACCACTGGATAATGGGTTTTTGGTCATGGAGGTTGCGAACTTTCACATTTAAGATTACTCGATATTTCACATGATTTCCTTATCAATGGAACTATAGTAGAACTATAAAGTCAAAAAAAGAAAAGGACTTACCCCTGACTTTAAGTTCAATAAGTTAAACAGGGGCATTGATAAATAAAAGCGACTTGCTGTTACATAAAAAATAATTTTCACGATGACTTAAATTAAAGGGCCCCAGGTTTGACAGACTTGTTTATTGGGTTATTTATTACTACACTAGATAGGCATATGAGAATGGATGCAATGAATATTTGACTCATCAAATTCTTTTCTGTTCATGGACATATAGTCGCGATTCCGGATCAATTCGAATCCGCAATACTAAACAATTTAATTAATTGCCTGTCAAATCAGCGACTAACGTACGCGTGTAAATTTTTTTTCGAAAGAGGAAAATTTTTGCGATGTCAAAACATTCGATTTTCCGTACATTTTCCATACAAAAATCGAAATTTACACTGATCTGTAAAACTGTAGCATAGGAAATAGAAGATGGAGATAGACATTTAAGCGCGAGAGGGAAGAAAAGAGGGCTATGAAGCAGACAGTATCGGGTTACATAGAATCGATAGCAAATCTGTGAGCTGACTGAGAGCAGAGGATAAAAGTATGAAAACAGTAAGCACAGTGCAGAAAAGTATATTGAAGTCAAACTTAGATGGACAGTAATTATTCAATGAAAAGGAAAATCACTGTATCTAATGAGTTCAAATCGCTCGTTAATTTCAAGTTTCATTTTCTTAATGAAACATGTTCACGGAGCCCGATATTTGTGGCGTCTTTGTCAATTGAAATTGTTGTAGTAGCTTTTATACTAAAATAGTGCTTTGATTATAGAATAATTTTACATGTTTGTAGACAGATGAAGATGTGTTGGTAGAATGTTCACGCATGTGTATGTGGAGTGGTCTGACAGTACTACTTAAGAAGAATTCATTGCAGTTATTGCATGCAATTTTGTAGATCGCACTTCGTCGGCTACAAATAGCTTCGTCGTTTATTGAACGATCTCGAAGGTTGCTAGTCTGTCAGCCAGAACGAGTTTCTGCAGGGAACGAGGCCGAAAGTGAGACTTTCACGGAATGATGTACACCCCATGTCTGCTACGAATCTGCACGTCTGCCGAGTTCTAGTGAGCTCCTCTTCTTGTTAGACAGGATCAAAGAAAAACACATGTGAATCAAATAAGACGCAGATTGCAGTTTTTGGCAAAAAATAAAATAAAATTTTATTCATTTTTTCTTATCAACTGAGAAGTATTAAGTCTATAGTCATAATTTCTTCAAGGATGTCTTCAGGTCATTTCCTAAGACGTGTATGTGCTATTATCATGCTTCTGATCGACAATGTATGTGGTTGAATGCGGACAAAGTTGCTCAAAATGTTTGTGTTTGCCGACATTAAGAGGCTCGCAATATCTAAATGAGTTTAGCATTATAGACATGGGTGCATGAACATGAAAGGAAATGACCTGAAGACATTCCATGTTAAGAATTATAACTCTGGGCATAGTACTTTTCGTTTAATCAAACAAAAAACAGAAAGAGAAAACAAACAAAAATTCATTTTAGCCAAAAACTGCAATCTGCGTCCCATTGGATTTACATGTGTTTTTCTCTGATCCTGTTTGACACGAAGAGGACTCGGCAGGCGTGCCGATTCGAAGTAGGCATATGGTGTACATTATTCTGTGAAAGTCGCACTTTCGGCATCGTTCCCTGCAGAAACTCGTTCTGTCTGCCGGACTATACACTGTTTTGTGTGTGGCGACTGATTTGGAACATCAAAAAGTCTGTTTTCTTTCTCGTTGGTCGGACTGCTATATTTTCTCAGTGGCTTGTTCTTCAAACTATCAACTTTCTCCGATATAGATGGAAATGGGACATGGTACCATATTAAGTCATCGGCTTTCCCATGCTGATTTCAATTTGACTTCCTTCTTTTCTGCTAGTTGTTTGTCCACTTGATTTTGCTTCTGGATAATCATTGAGACGAAATAGTTTCCATTGTTGCTTTGTAATGTGATTTTGGAGCAACGTTCATTTGTTTTTTATTTCCCACGTAATTCGGTTTTAAGCGTTGAGGGATGTGCGATGTTAAAATTCAAATTTAGGAGGGTTGTTGACAAAATTTGAAGATTGCAAAATTCCCAACTTTGGAGTAATTACGACTGACGAGTGACGACCAAAGCCAAAAGGTTCTGCATGTGATTCTGAGAAATATGTACTTTCATTTGTAAGGAAAGTTATATCTCCGAATGCATATTCCTACATGCATTTGAACTCACAGCATCACAGGATTGAATTTGAAATATAACTACGCAACGAATTATTATGCTCGCTTCGCTCGCTCTACATTTTCAATGTCGTATAGACATCGTATTAACATTGCTATATTGTTGTCATCTGTGGGCGGGCCCCCCACAAACACATCTTAACGGGTGTCAAGAATCTCATGGATGAAAAACTTGCTTGCAAGTTGCAGTCACTCTCCGTCAGACGGGATCTTGCTTCACTCAGTCTCTTCTACGTATACGAGGGTCATGTCAAAAGTCCGTGCCGATGATGTGTAAAGTAAAACTAACTATTAGAACAACGTATTCTATATTAAAATCCTT
Source organism: Prostheceraeus crozeri (assembly GCA_907163375.1). NCBI lineage: Eukaryota > Metazoa > Platyhelminthes > Polycladida > Euryleptidae > Prostheceraeus > Prostheceraeus crozeri. The sequence continues at coordinate 167,809 of CAJQUW010008382.1, forward strand.
CAAAATAGTCTCCTGCCGACTCAATTACACGATTCCAACGATCTGGTAACTGTTGAATGCCCCGTAGGCTTTGAAATGACCACATCTCGTATACAGCGGTCGGCAGACGCAACAACCGCTTCCAGAGACTCGAAACGAATTCCTCTCATGGGCAGGGTTGCCAAAATCGTCCAGAAAAAAATCCGGACGCTCTAATGTTATATCATCAGAGTAAATATAAACATTAATTGCCTTCTATACTTAACTGTGAATGGAAAATAATCATTATGCGTAAGATTGTCATCAATATCATGCGTATCTCTTTTCCTCGTCATTCATAAATGACAGGTGATTTTGAATGAAAAATCGCAGCTTTTATGAACCCGCAATATATTCAATTAACAAATACATCAATAAATCTCAGAAGCTTTGAGAATATTTCACAAATCCTTTTAACAAATATAGGCAGTACAAAGCTATATAAAAAATGATCAGCGCGTCTATGATTTCGTTAAATGATTCAATCAACAAATCTATAAAAATATACATTAGTGCGCCTATGATTGTGTTAAGAATCAACAAACCTATAAAGAATACAGCGGTGTATCTATGATTGCCAGAAAAACAAATCTTTATAAAAGTACATCAGTGCGCCTATGATTGCGCTACCAGAAAAACAAATCTATATACAAATACATGAGTGCGGCTATGATTGTGCTACCAGAAAAAACAAATCTTCATAAAAGTACATCAGTGCGCCTATGGTTGGGTGATGAATCAACAAATCTATAAAGAATACAACGTTGCATCTGTGATTGCGTTACCAGAAAGCAAGTCTATATAATAAATAATACATCACTGATAGACAAATAATCACTATAAATAAAAGCACGTCAAGTATAAACAATCTAGCTCATTGAAATCTGTCCATAAAAACAATCCGATAAAAAATTCTTCTTTGGCAAAAACAATTCTTTAAATAGTCTAAAATTTACGTTCATGATTCTTCATCATCACTAGCACTATCGTGCTCATATGATTGGAAGTATCGCCGGGATGAGCTTCGAGCTAAGTTGATGAGGGACTGAGTTACTGAAAAATATTGTAATCCATCGATATTTTTCAAGTGAGATCGCACTCGCCGGATAACGTTCAGAGTTTCGGGTTGGAGACGATTTCTCTCCTTTGTGACTACAGCTGCATTTACACTAAATCCTCTTTCCTCAGCAGCATTGTGTGGCTGAGTACAAAGCAATGCCTGCACAAGAACTTTGATCAGAGGATATTTGTGCTTTTCGAATATCTTGCTCCAATAAGCATCTAGCCGTTCTTCTTTGAGTGGCTGAATATCATTGTTGATTGCCAGCTGTTTCCATTCCTCGATTAATGGTTGCATGTCATCAGCTTTTATTGTGGGAATGAGACCTGCAAGAAACGTCAAGTTTTTCAATTTTGTTGTCTTGTCCTTATCCGACTGAAACGTGCGGTTTTGTGGACACAGCAATGTCAACTTTCGCCACAAACGCATGTGTTCTTTTTGATCAAGTTTGAGATTGCTCATGGTTGCGTGGAAAGCCTCCAAATAAAACGCCTTCGCTTCGAGTTTGAAATGGGTCATTTCGGCAGACTGCAAATTTTTCAGACATAAAAGTTCCGTTCGGTGGCCAATGTCAACGTCTGATGAGTGATTTTCAGGGGCCTTGCTTGATGTTGAAATCTTCGACACGACGATGTCTTCACAGACAGAAGGCAGCAAAAACCGATCATTCTTTGCCAAATCTGCCAATCCTTTTTTGGACAAATAGTGGACGAAATAGGTTCGAAGCGCATCAAGGAGCGTGAGAACTCGATTCACAAAATGAAGTAAGGTCAAAAACCTCGCCCCACTATGATCAATTAGTTTCAAGTTCGGTAAATCCAGCTCGTCTCGCAGAGCAGCGAATTCTTCGGATCTGAGAGCTTGCCCTTTGAAGAAATACTTCATGTCGAGTGCAAATTGAAGCACATTGAATTTCAGTTTGCCCATAGCTTTTTCCACGCAGTTGTACAAATGTAGCTTACAAGAACCAAAGTCTATAACATCCGGATTAGAAGATGTGAACAGTTTTATGAAGGCTGTCATAACATGCGGCCGGTCGCGGTTGATGGCAAGTACGTTTTTGGCTGAGATGTTCACGGTTTTCAGAAAATTCATTACTTCAGCATGAATTATCTCAGCACTACAAAGTTTGGGTGGCGCTCGGTTTCCTGCAAGAGCCTCAATCACATCTTTCCGGTCTATTTTCATGTAAATCAAGGTCAGGAATTCTACACGGATTCTTTGCTGATTGGAGCATCAGAAAATAGCAGTCAAATCGAGCTGCTTGTACCCAGATGAATTGTTCGTCTCATCTAGGCAAAGTGTGAACAAACATGCAAATCCGAGCTTCATTGTTCTGGCCGCGCTGCCTCTGAAGAACAGTTACGGTAGAATGAATTCTTCCATACAATACAATTTGCAAAGACATTGACAAGTCAAAATATATTTGTGCAAATTCAAGAAGTAAACTGTTATGACAACAGCATAGTGCATGTATAAAATTACCCAAATTGGACCCTAGTAGTCTGTGAAAAAAGCAGTTTGCAAAAATGATACGGATGAATCAGCTTTAGTCCAAAACAAGTAGTTGAATGATTTTAAACGGGTAAAGAAATAACTGACGAACATTAGTATGGATTCGATAAAAATCCGGAAATTTCATGGTTTTGATAAAAACTCCGGACTCCAGCAGATTCTATCAAAAAATCCGGACATCAGCAGATTCTGTCAACAAATCCGGACAAAATCCGGACAATCCGGACGTCCGGATAAAATCCGGACGTATGGCAACCCTGCATGGGACACTTGAAGGCAGGAAAGAGATGGAAGTCACAGGGGCTGAGGTCGGGAGAGTATCCTAGGATGTGGCAAGGTTTCCCAGCCATAACCATCAATTACCTCTTGAACAGCTCGAGCTGAATGTGATGACGCATTGTCATGCAAAATGATGACGTCATCTAGTCGTTGAGGTCTCTTCTTCCTGATGGCAGCTCGAAGGTGGTTCTGGAGAAATCGTCGATAATAAGCGCCGTTCACAGTCTGTTTTGGAGGCACTGAATGCACCAACAAAATGCCTTCCATATCGTAGGCAACAATTAACATAACCTTAATCTTCGAAGGACCTTGGCGAAACTTCTTCGGCCTTGGTGTTGGGGAACCTTCACGCCTCCACTCTGCAGACTGGCTCTTCAGTTCCGGCTCGTAGCATCTCGCCCATGTTTCATCGAGTGTGATGATACGACGAAGAAAGTCTCCACCTTCGCGCCGATATCGAAGTCGAAGTTGACGAGAAATTCGTGATCGACGATCCATTTGCTCTTGTGTGAGGCAATGAGGGACCCAACGAGCACAAATTTTGCGCATCTTGAGTTCTTCAGTGAGAATTCGGTGGATGGACTTCTCAGAAACACCCAATTCTGAGGATAACTCCTCGCAAGTCCAACGACGATCATTAGACATCTTCTCTTCCACAGCCTTCACCATTTCCGGAACCACTGCAGTGGGCGGTCTTCCAGAACGAGAAAAATCTGCCGTTGAGCTCTCACCAGTCTTGAATCGGGACACCCATTTTCTCACTGTTCTTTCTTTGAAGGCATCTTCTCCACATGCTTCTGAGAGCTGCGCTGTGATTTCCTGTACGCTGACATTTCTCGAGAACTGAATTTTGATGAACGATCGTTGCTCCTCAGCAGTGAACTCCATTATTGTGATTGTTCATCGTTTCAGTGAATGATGTTCTGTCATTGTAAACTTTAAAAATTTGAATTTCAACGTAGCCGACCGGCAATAGGTAGCCACGTATCTTAATCGATCTCTCATTCAAAAGCAAAAGCTATGAACGCGCTGAATTTTTGTATGTGAGCTAGATATCTATGTAAGATTGACAGGGTGAAATATGAACTCGATCACTTCAATGATATCGGAGCTTTAAAATTTCGGCACGGACTTTTGACATGACCCTCGTACTATTTTATGTATAAGTAGCTCTGCAGTAAATGAGTGCGTACCCGAAACACTATCTTCTCCAGAGGCACACGGAGAGCTAATGCACTCACGTGCTATCATGTGAGCTTAGACCGCGATGTATTGTGAGTCACTTGAAAAACTATTTTGTTAGCACTGGCCATATTTGGAATCAGCTTCCCCAGACCACAATGCCGATAACTTCAAGAGGAGTGCGTACAGGTTTCTGATGGGTACAGTTTAATCACATTAGAAGGTCTGTTTTTTTCTTTTGATTTATTTAAAGTAATACAATCCATTACTTTTTTATTGAGTAACCCCTAACTTTGTTCATGGCTCATATCTGGGCTAGGGGTGAAAATTCTGTAAAAAATAGATCTACACATTATATTCTTTTAAACTGTTACATCATTGCATTTCGATTTTATTTTTCAAAAGTTTAATTGAATGGGTCTAGAGCAACAGTAGCCTACTAGGCCCATATAGTCTTACCACACTACTACACTACGACATAACTCAGTAAGCTACGTGATGGCTGTGTTAACACAATTAGATGTACAGCTGCATGAATAGCACATGACACCATGGAGTAATGTAAATTCAAAAGTAATAAACAGTGAGCAACAAATACACCTATCATAGATTAAGCCGACTCGAAATTACTAGCAATATCACTCGTTGTCGCAACTCATTTGATATGTAGATGATTATAATTCGTTAATCAAATAATAACGTCCATCCGTGATAAGAAGTAAGAAATCCAAAAAAATTTAAAATTATGTGCATATTCGCCAAATGAAAATAAAAAAAATATTTTAAGCATCAAGACACCATTCAACTCAAGTCATGAAGGAACGGAAGAAATGAGATCAGTTAATTCAATATTAACTAACGATGATATAATAACAAACACCTTTGTCGCAAGGATGTTATACAAAGATTCCAATTTTTATATCTGAGAATCGTAGCATAATTCTATTTCATTTTATGCCACTTCGAAATTTTTTGAAACTTTCAGATATGAAATCCGATTGAAAAGGTCTACCAAACAGTAGATGTATATAAAAGTGCATTCATACGTATTTATCACACTGTGTGAAGTTCAGATCGCTAAATTAGGTGAGGATATTCAAGAGGTTTACCTAAACCTTTATCGACGAAAGGTTTGTACTTTACGTCATTCGTTTAGTGCCTTAAAGTGCGATTGAGGAGAAAATTATCTCGCAAAAATAAAGCCCGAGATATGCCCTCTCTATCAATGCAAGTAGAACTGGAATCGATTAAGCACTTCACTCGTAGAGCCCCAATTTTTTTTCGGAAACACTCGCTATTTAGTAGCTTCAAATCTGTCCCTGCACCCTACTTTAGCATCTCATTATCAATACCTACCACAAAATGCTCCTGTGCATTTGTAACAAAGAAATGCGTTGCATCATATTCTGAAGCACACGTTCAGACGGAGACTTTGGAAAATAAGATTAAAAAGAATGAGGCGTAGAAAAAGGCATGAAGGAATTTTGCTCCGGCTCAGCCGATGAAACAGCTGCAAGACCAAAGTAAGACCAAAACCGGATCAGCTGGTGAAAAAATCCTTGCCATTATTCTATCATGTTTCATACTGTTAAATGACGCATCTGAAATAATAATTCAAGTTTTAGTTTCTATGACAATATGTCACATCATATCCTGAATCCCGGAGTCACAAATATCTGCATGAACTGTTCGAAAGCATTTGTTTTGCAGCAGCAAAATGCGATCTAAAATAATCATTTTGAGTGAAGTGATGCGCCATTTCTAATCCATAATTCCAGAAATTATACACAACAAACGAAACAATACTAAAGGAAGCAATTATTAGCAGCTAGCACACTCAAGGCAAAGAAATAGTAGCACAATTACTCTTTTAAGGTAAAATAATGGTAAAATTAGGCATGCTGATAGAAACTTGATTTGAAATGATTTACGATTATAAACAACGAATGGAAATCAAAATATATATTTACATGGGTTAATTTGTTTGTGGAGTTCTCCACTCTACATATGTAGCATGATTGAATTTCACACAACAAAATATGAATTTCTTCATTGTCTTCTAAAGCAGAATTTATTGGCAATTGGTGGTGCTCAAAACATGGACGAAATGTCAGTACGGTGTCCAAAAGTGGCATACAATGAGACCCAAAGAATTCAAGTTATCGTGATAATTGATGATCGGGCTGATCTTATTATGTGGATAATCTAGAAGTAAACTACTACAAACTGCAGCGCTCTTGTTTCCTGAAAGCAACCTCTCGCATGACTTTTAAAGCATGAAGCTCAATCTCAAAATGTACTTTCCACTACCACAGAATGATTATACCAACTGACCAACACTTATGAGATCCATTGAGTAGAGATACATAGGTACTGACTGTATGATGAGATCTATTGCCAAATTGTCAGACGCTCCGTCACTTTCAATGATTTTGCGATGCAAAAGCCCGTCAGTTTGAGAAACGATGCCTTGCCTTCATGTGGCATTTGGCATAATTTGGTCATAGGATATTTAGGTAACGTCCATTGCGTAGATTAAAATACAAAATTCATTCAAGCCTGTGACGCGCTTCGCACTGCACTGCCAAGTGCTATCAAACGGAAATGATGATCCAAAGATAATTAATGCACTATCACTGAATCATCCATCGAAGGATGCAAGCTATGATGATTGCAGTGTAGGCTACCATTTTGTAAAAAATTTAGATATGGTTGGTCGCATGGAGTAGGCACCTACTCTATGGTTGGTCGTGGTTTCTGAAATACGACATGGATTATAGAATAATGTCAAGTAGTACTGTAAATTTACCGGTATTGTCGGTAATCTTCTATTCATACATTGGTAGCTATTACAACAGGTCAGTTCTCAAAAATCGGTTGCTTTATTATCCAAATAAAGGTAAACTAAAGCAAGAACTTTAAAGGAACACTTTCAACTATTTCACAGTAATTTTTATACCTAATCCAATATCTACGCCGCATCAACCAAGGACAATGGGAAATGTGAAGACTTCAATCTCCGCGAAAATAAAGATGCTACTTCTCAAAATGTCTACTACTCGTTGAGCACAAAAATGGCAGTAGTCTTCAGTGCACTTATAATTTGTCCCAGGATATTAGTCGAACATACCACAACCGCAATCGAAACTGCCGTATTTCGCAATTTCGGCTAATGATTTTTTTGGCTGATGTGTTCTCCTTGCCGTGATGTTTTTTTACTTTGGCGCTATGGTGAAAAATCATTTAACCCATGTATCTTCTAACATAAACGCCGTCCTCGCGTCCTCTAATATGCGCCGCACCTCTAATTATAACAAGAAGAAAACTACTGAGTTAAAAAAACTTAGTTGTCAAACGACACTGTGATGTGTAATGTTGTCGCCTGGAGGTGAAGTCTATATTATGATGGAATAAGTCACATAATAAAAGCATCACGCTCAACCATTTTCTAATCATAGCCTAGCCTACAAGTTGTTACCTAACGGTGGCTGTCAGAATCAGGAGAGGTACTATACCGCACCGTCGAGCATTGAGCCATGTCATAAATCATCACGCTCAAGTTTTGTATGAGTGTGAACCCTGCCTACGAATGACCATGGGATGGAAACCGCAAATAAAGGCATCGGTAGTTCCAAGAAATTTGTCACATATGCTTCTTCAATCAGCGTCGATACCACAACGCCTTGACGACAATGAATAAATCGGTATTGCAACAATTGAGACCTGCTGGACGAGTTCAGCTCTTATTGACTATTTTCCATAAAGGTTCTTTCTATACCTGCAGTTATTATTGCTGCTTAATTTGGAAAAATTTCATGTGGAAAATTGTGCGTTTTACTAAACGTCGGCCTCCATTAAGCGCCACACTTAAAAACAGACGATTGTAAATAAACGCCACGGCCTTTACTAAAGGAAATATGGTATTTTGAAACAGGTATAGAGTAGGATTTGGAGAACCACATCGCATCTAAAACGAAATACCATTTTCATTCCGTCGATCGATAACTATTCCTTCGTTGTGCCAAAGTCTTCAGATGCCGATCGCCTTCTGACTATGTTCAACAGTGTGCTGCACCTGTCTGTAACAATCCCAAAACCGTTTTTACGCTTCACGCGTGAAAACGCAGATGGCAGAATTTTCACTTCCTGCCATCACTACCAACATTGCAAGCAAGAACGATGGATCCCTCCATACATGGATCCTTCCTCACTAATGTGTACCGAAAGCATACTTGAACAGCTTCGTTCCTGTGTCCTATAAGTTTGGTCTAGTGAAGACTTTATTTGGCCGTACCAGGAGAATCTGTTCTCCTGAGACTTTAAGTGATGAGTGCCTTGTCTACTCAGCGTACTCTGCTCTTTGTGACTATCCTAGCCATTTCATTGACAAATATACAGTGTCGCCCTCCTGATACGTCTCCAGTCTCTATGGGCCAGAGAAGAAGAAGCTCTACGTTCGTATTCCTCACTTGGGAGAATCTCAGTCGGCTTCAATGAAACGCCAAAGATCAACAGCATCCTCCGAGATTTCTCTTCAGGCGAAGTATGTATGATTTTCAACACCGCCCGCCTCCCAGCAAGATCACGCAAATATCATGTGCCAACGTTTCCGGCTTCTAGTGTGGTCTACAAAGTCAGTTGTTCTTGTGGATGCGAGTACATCGAAAAAACCAACAGACCACTAGATTGTACTCGGGAGATATTTACCTAATTGTTTTGGCAATATCTTGATCGAGATTCAGAAGCTTTCTTTTTTGGATCTCATCAACGACTGGCACTTTCAGATGGACCTGGTCATCTGCATTTTCTTTACATAAGATTATTGTTATTAAGTTTGCTCTCTTAGTTCTTCGATATATTTCTAGGTTTCTTACTCATTCGTCTTTCTATGTCTTGGTGTATTCGTTTGTATTTCTATGCTTCTCTTTTACTGATTTTCTATGTAGTTCATTTTCGTGAAGTCTATGTGCAATTTCCCTTAAATTTGAATATCATCTCAAGGAACTATGGACAATAAACCATGGTATTATCTGTTACGCATTTGTATTTATTGACATTATCAATTTGGCTATCATTCGTTAGCTTTGGGAAAGAGTCAAACTGTTTGGTATGTATTTGAGTTTCTAATTCTATTTTTGTGAACTCGTATGTAACTTGCATAAATTTCTATTTTTAGTAACCGTTCAATGGCATCGCTAAAGTTTTGTAATATTTGACGAATAAATCGATTTGCGAACAAGAAGGCGTTTTACAATTATGTTACATGATGATTTACAAAATGTTTCTCAACCATTTTTCTTAGATAACCATTTTTCAAAAATCTCGATGCCAGTGGATCTGATGAGATCTTCAGACTGTCATCATCAGACGATAGTCTTCGGGCTCTCAGTCGCTCGGAATGGAGCAAACTCAGTTTTCTCGATAACATACAAGTGAAATTAAAAATACCCAATGTTTTCAACTAAGAAAAGTATCACGGAAAGGTATACTTTGATTAATTGGCTCTTCAACAGTGAACTGAATATTGGAATGAATGCTATTAGCAGTATCTTGGACTTCTTGTAATGTTATATTATTAGTAGCGATAAAAACATCTATATATCTCTTCCAAGAAGAAATGTCATCACAATTTCTTAGAATATATTTTTTGATGGAGTTAATTACAAAACATAAATTAAATGACTCCTTGAATTTCATTAAGAAGTGACAAAGTACGTGATGCTGAAATAATTTAGAACAAGTTCGTGATGCAATAAATCCATCGTCATTGTTATACAGTAATATTTGGTAGTTCATCTGTTGAGCTGTTTGCAAAGAAAACGCATTTTTCGCCTCTACTCCGAGATTCCTCCGCAATATTTCATACGTCAATCCCATTGCACTGAATTGACGTTCGAGAGCTGCGGTGCATGCATGTGTGCAGAATAATACTTTGGCAATGTCAGATGATTCCGTATCAAAACCTATTCCCACCGGTTTTCTCGGCCAAGTTCAAGCAAGCGAAAGTTGCTTTCGAAAAGTCAAAGGAGATACTTTTGCATGATGTTTCGGCTTTGTTATTGTATTATTCTAAACCGGGGACCATGTGGCTCCATGATGTTCGATGGAGGATTTGGGAGGATTGAAGTTCGAAAGAGTATTTTGAATGAGCAAGATCTGTTGATTTCCTCCAAGACAAAGAATTGCGACTGCAGTCATAATACATTTAAATAGGATACTAACTGAAGTGTATATAATAATACTTCTATATAGTATATAAATAGAAGTATTAAATAAGTTTACAATAGACGGCGGCATCAGATTTGGTAATGAAGAGAAATCGACTCAACTTCAGAGTGCGCGTCAATTTGAGATTGAAACTCACGAGCTTGACACCTCGAATTCAGGAATTGTGTGGTGAGCATCAGGTCCAATGCAGTCATCGTCTTTGTTCATTACATGCAGCCTTTTGTTGCAATGTTTCTTGATTACACTTCCTAAATACACGCAATTACATTTCTTTCTGATTGTTTCCTGAAAAAAGTTAAGTATACTTTCAACGTTTAGGGAGGATCTGAGCAAAGAAGGCTAAGAACTACTGGTAAAGCATTGAAAAAGTTGCATTAATAATCACTTCCTAGAAAAACGTGTTTAAATATGTTTTCAATTGTTTAAAACAATTTGTTCAAAACACTAGTCACCATGGTTATGAACGTAATAAACAAAAATGAAGATATTTTTGCATGAAGATGTCATTCTTTGTTTATAAGAAAAATAAACCGCTTAAAACTTGTAGGCTGCAAAGCTATGAAAGCTTTAAAAGTCCTCATTACTTTGTGGGTTTTACGGGCTGTAATATCAGACCTACAAGGCTTTCTGCCACTTTTCAGACCTGAGGATCAAAACTAGGAAAACTTACTGAGTCACTCCTTAAGGTTCAGCAGGAAAGAAATCCGAGTTACGATGCTAATTCTGATTTCTCAAAGTAAAGAGCTCATATAAGTAGGCCTAATGCCGGACGCAAACAGCCAGTCGATGTGGGACTGCTACAGGCTTACGTTACATGTATATCAAGAGTCAGTTTCGTGATTGATGAAAAGAAAAAAATTGTACAGTTACGAGTCAGTAGGCTATACTATATGCCTATTTCGGTGCATGTATACCTGTGATAGAGGCAGAACCGCACGCTTCCTGCTTCACTGAGATTTGTCAGTCTTCAGTGGACCATAGCGTTCACTGTTCATGCTCAAGCGACCCTGTAGTGGAGCTCACGATGGTCATGCCGGCCGTGCATTTGTAAATTCGCTTAAAATTAAATGAAGGAAAGCATATGCCTATTGTTATCGTTAGGTACTCAGATACTCGATGCCGCTTTGTCGATACCGAGCATCGACAACCGCTTTGCATTGGATTCATTAACTTCGAAAAAGCTTTTGATTCTGTAAAACATGAATGTGTGTTTAAAGCTATAGAGAAACAAGGAGTTGACACGCAATACATTCACATATTAAGAAGATTGTACAAGAAAGCCAGAGAAGTTGTGAGAATCGAGGACGAAAGCAAGCCTTTAAAGATTATAAGAAAAGTGAGGCAAGGTGACCTAATATCACCTAAATTATTTACAGCCATTTTGGAAGAGACATTCATGAAGTTAGATTGGGACAAAAAAAGCATAGCAATTGACGGCAGGTGTCTGAGCCACCTTAAATTTGCAGACGACATCGCAGTATTCGCCAACAAAATAGAAGATCTGGAGAAAATGGTAAGTGAACTTGCAGACGCAAGCAGCTTAAGCGGACTGAAGTTAAATGCCGAAAAGACCTAGGTTATGAGAAACGAGTTTACAAATGTAAAATGTATCAAAATAAATGGTGCTAGTAGTAAGTAAAACTCCACTTCAGTAGTAAGTAAAACTCCACTTCTGGATAGCGCAAGATGGCCGCCATCGCTGAGTCCCCCCCCTCTGGCACGGCAGAGTGTCGTGGTCGGCCGCCGTGGTGCTTCGTGTCTGAGTCCCCCCCCCCTCTGGAACGACAGAGGTTGTGGTCTGTCGTGGTGTGCCGGCCAGGTGGGTCCACGTTCACAACATGTTCGCTGACGTCCCCCCCCTCTGGAACGACAGAGGTTGTGGTCTGTCGTGGTGTGCCGGCCAGGTGGGTTCACGTTCACAACATGTTCGCTGACGTCCCCCCCCTCTGCAACCACAGAGTGTGAGACTCGGGTGAGTTGGTCCGACCGCCTGGTTGACGTGGGCGACCGCCAGGATTAGTCTTGAGGCTATAGTGTGTGATGTTTTTGGTGCAATCTGCTGAATGTTGGGTTGTAAAATGGGTTGTTTCGATTGGAAGGAGTGGTCGGATGAGAAAACGGAGGTCAGATTCGGATTCAACGTGAAATTCTGCATCGGTAGGGTGAGTTTCAAGTCAATCGGAGAGAAAAAATTTCACTGACCTCCCCCCCCCTCGGGAGAGCTTGCTTCGATTTTGGCTTCCAGTGGACGGATTTTGTCGTGCGATAGCTCGTTTGAAAGCTAAGAGTGAGACAAATTCAGTGAAAGAATCGGCTTGTTCCTATCTGTCTTCGTTTAGATGTGAGACGCCATTTAAGATTTTGGGACATTGGCGAAAAACGACAGAGTTAGAATTTGGGACGTTTTGGGCTGTAGCTTCAAAACGAAGCATCGGATTGGAAAACGGAGGCCAGATTTGGAATCAGCTTGATGTTATTGTCCAATGAGGATCATCATCCAATGAGAATCAAGCATTTCTTTATAAATAGCGAGCCTTCCACAGTGAGAATCATTCCATCGTTGAATCACACGAGTGACGGACGCACATTTTCTCTCTCCCTAGTTCCCTGTTCTATTATCCAACTAAAATGGTAAGTCGCTACTTCCCTCCCTCTCCTCTCTTGAACGTAAACTTAATACAATCTTTTTTCATTTTCAGGCATCTACTCCATCTGCTGCACTAGTAGGACAAAATGGCGGTCAAACGTTACAAGGTTCGCTACGGTCAGATCATCTACAACTGAGGCCAGTGGAAGAAACAACCAAAGTACATAATCCTACACCGCTACAGCGTAAATTTAAACAAGCCTTGCGTTATGATGATCATAGCGTAGTACTCCAAACGGGAATGCTCCCTTCCACGGATGTCAAGATAATGCACAATCAGTATGGGGACTACATACTGATCCCCGTGAGTCCGTACATTCGCCACCAACTTGATATTATTGAGGAGTACGTGACATTAAATATGGACATTCCTACTCCTCTTGCTCAAGAGTGGAAGGCGAGATATGACAAGGATACTCCCTATAGAAAGATTTGGGATGGTAATCAAATTTGCCTACCGGTATCACATTGGTGTACTTACTATAAGAAGGATGGAGATCATTCAATACCCATCAGATGTGATGAGCTCGGAGAAGGTACTTGGGATATCCTTTTCAAAGTGAATGGGCTATATTATGGTCGACACAAGGATAATAAAATAGCCTCTCTCTCCATGCATATGGAATCCATCCTATATATTCCGAAACCACCCAACGTGGACGACATAATTGATCAAATCCTTAACAGCAGTGGTACGAAGCGCAAGTCGGAGAAGAATGCTACATCAAAACGCAAATCAAAGAAGGAGAATTGCTAGTCCTTTCCTAACTCTACCCTATGACAATTCGCTTATGTGCTTTGAGTGTCGTAGACGTGGTCTTATTAGATACATTTTACTTCTTCGTTGCCATCATATCATTTGTGTATTTTGTCGTGAAAAGCATCGATGTAATTCTTCATTTTGTAATATGTTATAGAACGTTTCCTTAGATGTGTAAATTTCCGTTTTAGGCTTCTATCATCATTTTTATGGATTGTGAGGGTGAACCTGTACAGGAGCTCAGTGCTATTGCTATGAACAATTGGACATATCAGATTGTTAGTGTCTATCATCAACATGCCAACTGCAATCCCAATGTTGATCAATGGGCGAGAAAACGCATTCATGGACTTAATCTGAAATATTTGCAAGACTATGGCTTTTCTTGTGAAAGTGCTCTTCTTATTGACTTTAAACGATGGTTAGCTGCTTTCAATGTTATACGCATCTTTTGTAATAATCCTGGTAAGGAGAGGAAAGTATTTCCCAATCTAATCATTGATGATATTTTGCTCCCGCCTTGGGATAGTAGAGTGAATCAACATTATCATGAAGTCACGAAACGTTTTAAGGATTTGTGCGTTCCTATTTTGTCTGTTCGTTGTAGTAGCTACGTTCATAACCAATGCTTCTTTCCTCCTTACCTCAACACTGCCAAAGTCCTGTATGGTTATCATTGCTCGCTGTATGATAGTTATCAGCTGTATCTATTTTATCTCTTTCAAACCATTGATTTATAATGCATGCTTGTTACCGTTATTCAATAAATGTTACTATGAGAAGAGTTGTTGTTTTCATGCAATGGATGGGTTAGATAAAGGGCGATCATGTCTTTCTCAAACGACTGCGGAACATTACGTTTTCATAGGCAAAGTTTAAAAGGAGCTGTTCAAGATTATGTGATAAAATTTCATAAAGATGAGACCGACATCGAAGCAGTGGTCGATGATGCTAGCACTCTTTTTCTAGAATTAATGAATACATTCTCTGATAGCATTGTCATGGCGCGATTAGTTGCGAAAATTAAGTTTAGTCATTTTGGAAAGCAAGAGGTGGAAATTCGCTCTTTCCATTTTGCTTCTTACTCAATGGAAGTGGTAGATCACCCCCAAGAATTTTTTAAAAGGCATATGATAAAAATTGCTGAACGTCTTAACGCATTTAACCATCATGGTAGCAGTCTAGTGATTGAAGCGATTTCAGATATTCACATTCAACTTTCCATAAAGAAAAATTGAAAATGCAGTGGTACTTGATTGTGGCACAACTGTTTTTCGAGCTATGTCTGCTCACTCTCGAAGTATATTCCTTCTGTACATGCGTCTATTATTTAGAAAAGGCTAGCAAATTCATATCTTCAAAAAGACTTGCTATAGACATCAGTAACGGTGAAACTATGTGTTGCGATGTATGTAAGCGAAAGGATGGAAATGAAAAGCGCATCTTCAAGAGATGTAAGCATGCTTTTTGTCAACGCTGTTTCATACGTAATTGCATTCAACTTTGCCAATGTAACCACTGTGATATTGCTCATTTCGAGTGTCACTTATGTCGCAATAGTTAGTACCTATGCAAATGTGGTAAAGATAGGTTTTAGCAAAGACTAACACGGAAAATGGCGAAACGTAAAAGTCAAAAGTTTTCTTCAGCCATTCAAGCTCTCCGACGAATGAAAGCAAATCAGCGATACAATGCTATACGACATGCTAACGATAAATTCATTTGTGAAATTATTTCTCATGTGAGGAAGTTGAGGACGAAGAAATTAGCGCCAAAACAACGAAAGTTACTTAAGCGATATGCTACGAAATTGCGTTTCATCTCCAATCCTAAAGTCGCCCTTCAAAGAAAGAGGAAAACTCTAACACAAAAGGGCGGTTTCCTTTCAGCAATACTTCCAATGATAGCTCCTGCCGTGGGCAACCTATTGGGAAATATCTTTGGCTCTAAGCGTTAATTATGCAAATGTTGAGTCTCAAAGTAATAAAATGGATTTCAGACTTCAATGTGATAAAGTTCTGACTGTATCAGGTCCATCTCATGCAGGTAAAACTGTTTTCACGCTGAATTTATTGGATAAAAGAAGGGAGTTGTTTAAGGAACCTATCAATCGAGTGATTTGGTGTTATGGTATTTATCAACCGTCGCTGTTTCAGGAATTGCAAAGTCGCAACTTTATTCGACATGAAGGAATTATTCCAGTGGATAAACTTCAGTCTAATGATGTTGTTGTATTGGATGATTTATTAAAAGAAAGTAAGAATTCAAAAGATGTTACAGATATGTTCACTCGCGCAGCACACCATAAAAGGTGTTTTATCATCTATATTACACAAAATTTGTTTCCTGATGGAAAAGAAGCTCGTACACGAAACCTGAATACACACTATTATGCTATTTTCAAGAATCCGCGAGATAAAAGTCAATTTGAAATTTCAAAAGCCTTAATTGAAATTTTTCAAGCAGCTACTGAAAAACCATACGGTTACTTATTCATTGACTTTACGCAAGAGTGTCCGGAAGAATTTAGATTTCGAAGTGATATTTTGAAAACTCCCATGATTATCTACAAACTATGAGTTCTTATTCTCGCATGATTGTTATTCCTCAGGATGAATATGTACAATTGACTGCCATGCAGCAAGTAAAGCAACCTCTTGCAAATCAAATGTATAGGAAAGAAATAGATTATCAGCAAAATGTTCACATCAAAGATCCACATCGTGCTGTATTATTACAATCGGAAACTGTTGAGCAATTGAAAAACTTGAAGAATAAGATGCGTGACTCTGTATCGACTGCTACACCTTTAGCATCTCGCGCACATGCCATATCTCTTTTCAATAGTATTGAGCCCCATCTCAATGTAAATGATAGAGGAGAAATCATTACAGATGAAAATAAAGTGATTGATGCTTCACGTTATGAAGACTTGATTCAGTATGCGACACGTAGAAAGCGCCGTCAGGGCTATGTTCCACCTGGTTGGTCATACTTTCTTAAACTATTGAAAAAGCATAATGTGCCAAAATTTGCTTTAAATAATGAGACATTGAAAGAACTTGATTCAACAGTGGCTACTACTCCAATGCCTCAGGCGATGAAAATGCCAACAAATTGGTTTAAGACGTCACCTGCTACATCCCCTCCCACACTCACTAAGCAAACAAGAGGAAGAACTCGACGTAGATCTACATCGCCACTAAAACTGGTAAAAGGAAAACGTAAAACAGCTCCTCCTAGGAAATACATGTTCTCAGACTATTAATATGAAGCAGATGTGTTGCTTGCCATGTAATGAGCCGCCAGAGGTGAATGTCGTTGTCACTTGCACTTGCTGCGCCAGCTCTCATAATGAAACCCCTAAGCAATGTGAACACGATCGCAAAACCGCTAAAGCTAAATGCTGCAGTTGTTGTAAATGTAGAAAGGGAAGAAAACAAAAAGATGAGAAGGAGGAAAAAGAGTCAGCCGTCATCGACTGAACGTTTGAAGTCAATCTATTATGATGTAAAACATCCGGCAGGATTTGCATCTATCAAGAAATTATCAAAAGCGAGTGGTCTTCCACAATCACAAGTGAAACGATGGTTAAAGGGTCAGGCTACCTATACACTCCACAAACAAGCGAAAAAGAAGTACCGCACCCGCCATTATATTGTTCATGACATCGATGAACAGTGGCAAGCAGATTTGTGTGATGTTGCCTCCATTTCAAAACATAACTCGGGCAATAATTTTATTTTAACCGTCATTGATATTTTCTCGCGTTATGCGTGGGCTCAACCTTTAGAAACTAAAGAAGGGAAAGGAGTAGCAAAAGCATTCCAAACAATTTTTCGAGAAGGTCGCATTCCAAAAAGAATTCAGAGTGATCAAGGAAAAGAGTTTGAAAATCAGCATGTGAGAAGATTATTTGAGAGGCATGACATTGAGTTGTTTAGTGTAAAGAGTGCTTATAAAGCTGCACTCGTTGAACGTTTTAATCGCACATTAAAAAATCGCTTGTGGCGACATTTTACTGCCAACTTGACACAAAATTGAACAAAGGTTCTACAAGATACACTCCATGCCTACAATCACTCTATCCATCGTTCTATTGGACTCAGACCAGTAGATGTAAATGCTGACAATGTAGATAAAGTGCGCGAATCATTCCAACGTAAACGCACTCATGTGAAAAGTGATGTGAAAATTGGCGATAAAGTTCGTATCTCAAAAGTGAAGAGTGTTTTTGCTAAAGGGTACCTTCCGAATTGGACAGAGGAGGTATTTACAGTATCAAGGATTAATCAAAAAGACTCTCCGACCACCTACAAGTTGAAAGATTACGATAATGAAGAAATTGAGGGTAGCTTTTACCGCGATGAGATTGAGGTAGTCACTGAAAGTGAAACATATTTGGTAGAGAAAATCATTCGATGTAAAAAACGGCAAGGTGAAGAATGGTGTCTTGTTAAATGGAGTGGTTATCCTTCAAGTATGAACTCTTGGATGCGTCGTGCCGACATCTTTCATCTAAGTGATCGACAGTGATTCATGCAAAGTTGTAACTAACAATGTTTAGGGTTTGAGCTATGAATCCAACTGCCTCATTTTATTCACGACCCTCCTATGTAAGTGGTGGAGGACAAATTTACATCGGCGCTCGCCGCCAACGTGGAGGTAGCATACTTGGTGCACTGAAATCTGTTGTAGCACCTCTCATATCCAATGTCGGTAGATCTTTAAAACGAAATGTTTTAAGTAATGCCGTTGGCTTTGCTGGTGATGTTGCTAGTGATCTTTCCAGAGGTAGAAGTTTTAAGAGCAGTTTGTTGAATCGTGGGAAGGAACGCGGTTTAAAAACATTGAAGCAGACCATTGCTGGTGTTACTCAAGGAAAGAAATCACCTAAACGAATGAAAAAAGGAAGGAGGAAACATCGCGGAGCTGGTAAGGTGCGATCTTCAGTCAAAAGGCATTCACGCAAACGTCGTAGAGGCTCTAATCATTCATCAGGCGCTAAACGACGACGCTTCTATAACTTCTAATCATGGAGTGTAAAACTTCCGGTTTTTGTTTGTTCGATCAACAAGCCATACAGACAGATATTCTTAGTTCAAGTATTGTAGATTATCATCCTCGAACAGCTGAGAATGCTGGCCCCATTGAATTTGTTATTCCTGGTGGTAGTGATGGCTACATAGATTTGAGTTATGCGATGCTTGATTTGAGGTTTAGAATTCAGCAAGCAGATGGAACTGCTATTGACGATGCACATAAAGTTGGACTGAACAATTTACCATTGACTACATTACTTCGCGATGTTTCTCTAACGATTGGAGAGCAGCAGGTGGAAGGTGGTCAAAGCGATTATCCCTATATATCATATTTCAATCATGTATCACAGTTTCATCCAGCAGCACAAAAAAGTCATATGGAAGCCATGGGATGGTACAGAGATGAAGCAGGAAAATTTGATGTTGAAACAAACAGTGGCTTTGTAAAGCGATCTGCTATGATTAAAGATAGTAGAGTATGTCAGCTATATGGTCCGCTGAATTTAGACTTCTTTAGACAGTCAAAGTTTTTACTCTGTAATACCAGCATGCGACTCAAGCTGACATTGAATAAGCCTGAATTTGCGCTGAATGCATTTGCTAAAGTTGACAATTTTAGAATTCATGTGGAAGATATTGCACTTTACATTCGTCGAGTAGTACCGAATCCAAGTGTCATTAGAGGGCATGCTGAAGGTCTTAACCGCCAAAATGCCATTTACCCCGTTCAGCATACAAAGCTTCTCACCTTTACAATTCCGAAAGATCAAAAGAGTTTCATGAAAGATGGCCTCTTTCCATCGGAAGCACCGAAGCTCCTCATGGTGGCAATGGTTGAAAATGATGCATTTAATGGTAATATAAAGAAGAATCCTTTCAATTTTAAACACAATCAGTTAAGTGAAATTGCTTTACGTGTAAATGGTGTGAGTCATCCTGGTCCACCCTACAAACCAGATTTTGCTTCGGATCAATTTATGCGCAGTTATGTTGATTTCATGGATGTCTTTGGCTTTTACAATACGGATGACACCAACGGACTGACTATGAAAGAGTTTAAGAGTGGATATACTATTTATGCATTTGATTTGACTGCTGACAGCGATATTAGTGCACCCTATCGTCAAGCGAACGTGCCTCATAATATTCGTTTGGATTTGACGTTCAAAAGAACACTAGCTGAGACGATCAATGTATTAATTTATGCAGTTTTCGATTCAAATATTGAAATTACAAAGTATCGTGACGTGATTCTTCAGTATAATCGTTAATGAGTTGGTTGACTGCTGACGATATTAAGACTAAAGTGCAGCGTAATGCAGACGAAGCGACGTTGAAAGCTTTCGATAATGTCTATTCACTCGATACCTTACCACCTGCAGTAAATCACTATCCCATCTTTATTGTGCTAAACACTCATTCGCAGAATTTAGGCGGTGAGCATTGGAAAGCGATCTTTATTGGAGAAGACCGACGTGGTGAACTATTTGACTCTCTTGCTCAACCTCCAAATATACCAACACAGCAGTGGTTGAGAAAACATACGCGTCAATATCAGCGAAATGAACGCATACTACAACATCCACTTTCATCAACGTGTGGTGCTTTTGTACTGTACTTCATCTTAAGACGTTTACATGTATCTCGATTTGCATCTGTTATTCAAAACTTTTCATATAATCCATCCTCTAATGAAAAAATGATTTGTAAGTTCTATCATGATTTGAAATAAAAACATCATGTTGGAAAAATTGTTTTTTATTTTACAATCCGCTGGGTACGTACATACTCAATGAGATAGTCTAGGATCATATTTGCTTGTTCATGAGATTTTAGTCCAGTAATGATCACTTTACTATTATGAAAGATTGCCACATGCACAGGTAACCAACAACTAATGAGAGCTGCAGGAAAAAGTTCGGGTTCATAACACAAACTGTAACTGCTGGTACGAATCTTCAAAAATGATAGACTGTCACTCAATTGAGTAGAGATCACCATATTGTCCACAGTCAGATTCGACATCACACACCTCTCCCTCTTCCATATCCGACGTAGTAGTCTTTGTAGCTCTAAGCGCATTGACTGCGCCGATGAATGAGAAAGGGCGCCGAGAATCTGTACAGTCCCATTTGGGAAGAGTTGAAGATTCCGTGAATTGTTCATCTTCACCACTAACATTTGAGGACGGCCCGGGTAATACTTGCTGTTTGGAAGCTGTTGGTGTAATGTTGTGAGATCGATTTTGGTGTAGAGTCTGAAGCGACGGAGAATGTTGACGATGGTGTAGTGATGGCGCTTCATGATGAAAGAATGAGTAAATTGAGCGATGTACCTTCCTTTTATACTTTTCCCAACTACCTTGATGAAATGTGAAGTTAGTATGAAGTTGGGAATGATAGAGTTGAATTCGCCGATTGTTGACGCGCAGCCAGATGCGATTTCCAATACGTGAATGTCTTTTCATATAGAAGTATTTCAAGTCCTTCATGATATGATGTAGAGATTGAAAATGACGATAAGATAAAGCAAACTCTCTTCTCACATTTCCAGTTGAATCTTTGAAATAGACGTTTCGATCATGATCCGTTTCAATACGTTGTAGGGAATCTAATTTCCAACTCATGGTGTGTGGTAGTCATGTCTGATTAAGATTTGCATAGTAGGGCGATGAACTCACGACGAATAAATGTCATGATGGAGCGATGTATATATCTTCTATACTTCTCCCAATTGTATTTGCGAAATGAGAAACAGTTTGCGGAATGAGAATGGTAGATTTGAATTTCATTTCTGTAATGTTGAAGCCAAACTTGATCACCCAAGGAGATGAATCTTAATATTTCAAAATATTCCAAATCCCTCATGATATCATTGAGGTTGACAAATTGTCGCCATGTTAATGTAATTCCTCTTGATGTATGACCATGAGAATTTTTGAAATGTACGTTTCCATCACGATCAACTCTGATATATTGTAGAGAGTCCAAAATCCAAGTCTTCATGATGTTATGCAAAGTTGCAGATTAGCAATATAAAAATGTCGTTTTATCATATTTTGCTTAGCAATGCGGCTACAAAGAGATTTACTAGTAATCGAGCTGCACTCTTTTCTACTCCCATTGATCATGCACAGCAGCTAAATGGGAATTGGGAAGTGGGTGTCACTCAACTTGTTTATAGCAACTGTGTCTATACTTTTGATCATGAGGTGATGACTATTAATATGAGGCGTACAGCTGCTTATCAATGTGAAAAGGGGTGCCGAGTATACATTCCACAGTGGCCAAAGAAAGATCTCTTATCATGTAAAAAGTTTATATATGATTTCTTGAATAAAGCGAGTAAACATATTGTCCAATTTACTCCGCACAATGATGATTATAATTATGTACATCATGTAGTTGAGAAAGATTGGATTGTTGGTTTAAGTCCAAGTTTAAGAAATGATTTAGGTTACCTCGCTAGCGCCTTAACAAGCTATGATAATTTCAACGTTAATTACCACATAAGTGGTCATAAACAGTTAATATATCGAGAGGAAGCTTATTATGTAGATCTTATTCCAAGAAATGAGAAGACGTTGGTGAAGAAGATTGTGATTAAGCCAAGAAAGACAAACATGACTCCTGAAACATTATTGAAGAAATTTAATTATCTCCTTCGAGTTGATGGCAAGCAAGTGGCAGCATTGACTTATATCAAATCATCTAATCATATTGCAATAAGTAAATTAAATGATGATGATCTAGTATTAGTTTGTTCAAAAGATTTTCATCAGTTCTTACGACATCGTTCTGCAGCTGTTCATGGAAAATCTGATATGCAACATTTACCATGTGAAAGGTCAAATCAATTTGATACAGAATGGACCGTATCTTTATACAGAAAGTGTGCAGAGCCTTTAGGTGGAATCTTACATGAAACAAGAGTGTTGATGCCTCGCATTATTACTTCGGTTAAATTGGTTGTAGATTATTTAAATGAAGTGATTAATGAGCAACATATTTCATTTTCTGAAAAAGAAGGTACTTTGTCTCTCACTATAAGTGGAAAAGGTATTGAACTAATTATGGACAAAACTCTAATGGACATTTTGGGTTTTGACCAAAATATCTTTAAAAGTGGTACTGTAACCAAAGCTAGCGCAGACATGTCGCTATCGCGTCGTATTAACTATTTTCAGATATATTCCAATATTGGTGAAGATGTACGTGTGGGAGATGTTGAAGCTCCATTGCTAGCAATGATACCATACCAGCCAAAAAGCTGCAGTATTTTATCTGAGCATACTTTCAAGAAAGTGCATTATACAAAGCTGAAATCAAACTACATCCCACAAATTGATATTGCCATTTATGACGATGCTGGTGCGTTGATTCCTTTTCATAAAGATGCTGTGACAAGTATCACACTCCATTTCCGAATGAAGAGTTAATGCAAACGTATGCTAATATATTTTTCCAATGTGAATAATATGGGAAGTGAAAATAAGGACTCGTTTCTAATCTACTTACCCAGTAATGCTTCTATGAATAAATTTCCCAAAAATAAACCATCAGACTATCGAGTAGAATTAAATCGCCCACTGCATTTAGAAGATGAATGGGAGGTTGGCGTTTCTAGTATTTGCTATGATAGCAATATTCAGAATGTGAATGATTTGGAAGAAATGATATTGACTCCTCGCACCCATGATGGAATAACGATGAATAATGCATTCCAGTTCCCATACAATTTAACATCAGATGGAAAGTGGAACTATGAATGGATTCAGATAAAATCAGATTCTTATGAACCATTTGGGAATGAGAAAATTATTAAGGCATTCAACAGTGGTAATACTTCCATCATGAAGAATAAAAATCAGAAAGCTCATGAGTTTACTATCTATCGTTGGAGTGGGAGACAGTTCCTCCGCTTTCATTCTTTTACTAAAGGTCTTACGCTGAGGTTGGATAGTGAATTCTATCCACATCTTGGTTTTGGTCATGGACTACATCTAACGTCAATTGCTACTGCAAATGTTAAAAAAGTTTATTCAAATCGAATCAACAAATTTCATTATAGATTTAAAATATTTGATGAAGATGTTGTAGAATGCGAAGAACGCATCATTTTGAAAAAGCGTGGTGTTCAACCTTTATCACTTATTGAGTTAGTAAAACGATGGAATAAGACTGTGGGTAAGAAGTATGGAGAGAAAATTATGGCGGACAAAAATAAGTTGGTTATTCAGAAATATAATGACAAACTTACAGTTTATTTCTCTCCAACCTTGCGTCATTTTGTAAGACATTATACACCTATTATTGGAAGCGGTGTGGTGTATGGTTCTCATGAATATCACACTAAAGCTGATTCAGTTAATGATGAATGGTGGGTGGACATCTATGGCGATCGCATCAAGAAAATTTACCAGTCTTATGAAGAATCTAAAGTTGCTATCAATATAATGCCGCGTCTATATCATACAGTTGAAAGCTTCATTCATGTAGTAAATCCTTATATACAACAGAAGTTGAAGCATGTGATGAAAAGTAAATATGATGTAAAGACACACCACATTTCGTTTTCAATTGAAAATCAACGCGTTGTTCTGAGACTGGGTGATGACATTCAATGTCAATTGAGTAAAAATTTGAAAAAACGCTTTGGTTTTTCAATGCTACAAACTGTGTTTGCTGCTGCGCATACGATTGGTATAGAAACACCAATGACACTTGATAAACATGAACAGCACCTTTACATTCAAAGTGATTTGATTCTACCTATTTCTGTTGGTGAGAAAAAAGAATACATTTTACGCGATTTCATTCATGATAAAGACGCTTCATATGGAATAGTCGAGAAGATGTTTGAATCTATTTTCTATCATCCCGTCATCAAACAAACTATACCCTCTATTGCTATCAAAATTACCAATGGTTTACAAGAGTGCATCCACGTGAAAGATACTAAATCCCTCGTAACTTTAGTGTTTCGGAAAACAAAGTGAAGTCATTGTGATATGTTTATTGAAATAAAAATATGTATATGAAAAAGTCTTTTCACAGATATAGGGGGAATGGGCTAACTGTAGGCATATATTCACAAGGAAGAAACGATCTCATGCGATACATAAAACAACCATGTATATCTACAAAAAGCAACATCAAAATACTGAGTTAAAGTTGATTATGTCAATACATCTCCTGAATGTGGTAGCGTGAGTTTTATTCTTTTGGGTGGAGGTATGTTTGTGTCAGGATGTCCATGTGGAAGAGATGTGTTATGTCCTATCCAACACCTCTTATCCTCCCATGCTGAAAGTGCTCGTTTCTTGAACGTGTACGTTTTCACAGTATGAACTTGAGATTTTAAGATTGTCATATTGACAAACGTTATAGTTTTATTTTTATAGGCCTTCTTATAGGACCGATGTTTCATTTTATGAACAATGGATTTTGATATACCTTTAGCACGCTTAATATTATCTGCACATTCTTTTAGTTTCATGGAATACATTTTAGGACGGAGGAGAATCATTTCATCTATTTCCTTTCCTGCTGTTTCATCCTTAAAACAACCAAGTTTGGCTTTATTCTGTATGGAATAGAGTGGATGAGTGGGATTGTAGTTAGATGTGTCGAAATATTTTTCTAATGACTTACCTACTTCATTAAAATTTAAATCTTTTTGAGTGGTAATTCCTAAAAAGAAACTATCTGTATCACCACCCAGCAAGCGAACCTCTTTTACGAGAGGGCATGGTTTTAATATTTTGTAGAAGAGTTGATACATTTCAAGCTTGGAATAATCTAAAACGGCTTGCCCAATATAGATGGGTTTGCACAACTCAACTTCTGATTTAATCATTTTAACACCTACAAGATCCTCATCGATGATGTCTCTATCAATGAAAGGAGGTGATGAGGTCAATTTGTGATATTTTTGTTCATCGACGACTAGTTTGTAATTCATACGTTTTCTAACATCCTCCATGGTCTTTCCGAATAGACTGTTATTCTTATATTTATAAAAATCCTTTTCAAAATTATTTTGGGCGAGTGCACGTTTTTGACTGTTACTATCTATGTAGGGTTTGAGGAAGGCTTTCTGTCTAAATTTGATAATGCGGTGAACTGACTTTAGAAGCATGCCCATTTCTAAATAGAATTTTAATATGCAGAAGTGTACGAGATAATTTTTCTTATCATATTGGGTGAGTAAAAGTTTGCGGCATGGTTTGTACCTTGGCTGTCCACACTCTGTTAAGTTATTATGAAATTGTGACATGAATGGTGAAAACATATCTTCAGTCACTTCACCAGATTCAGGTGCGAGTGGGAAATCAGCAGTTTTATTTTTAATGCTATTTGGATAAATCAAATCCACTTCAAAATAGTATCCCCAATCACCTTCATCTGGAATCTTCAGTATGTTTGAAGGGTTGGAGTAATACTCAAGCTCATCTTGATTTAACCAACTAAACTCGGAATGAGGTAGTGGTTTAGACAGTGAACTGCCATATAAATTATTTTGGTCATAGTACTTTAGGTGGATATGATCATCACCTACTGTTTCAGATTTTATATGATGTTTATTTACAAATGTGAGACCACCGCGTATTCCGCGCTCAAATATATTATACATCTCCGGGTCTTGTGAGAGATGAATGGTCTCACCAGTCATTTTAAAGGCTGATTTAAAGGACATGGCTGGTAGACTGACAAAGTGGACAGGATCTAATTTGTCTTCTTCTAATGCCACTCGTCGAAACTCCTGAAAGACATCAGCCAGCAAAATGACATCTAATTCTAAGTAAGCGATCATATAATCGCCAAACGTTTTACAATTAAATTTTAACCATGCCTCTTGAGCATGTTCATAGTCCTCTACTGGACAATCTTCACCCGTCAAATCGTTTTTGAATTTGTCAATGGAAGGAAGGGTTGTTTCATTTAGTTTAGACATTGAGCTAAAATACGCATAAGGAAAGACTCCTTTGCGAGTGATTATTTCATCCGTTAAGTTTGGATAGTGTTTCTTCAAAGTTTGACTATGGGGAAGAAACTTGAGATTACGAACGAGAGAAGCTAGTGACGCTGACATGAATTGAAATGAATCTAAAAATTTTATTTCGAAGAAGACTGTCTTATTTTCTTTAGTTTTATCTACTGGTACTTTTGCTGTCATTGCCATGAATTTTTCTCTCGTTTGTGCTATTACATTAAACTGCCACGATTTCATCTGGCTCAACCCTCCTTTTATGAGCATATGACTGTCATAGCCCTTAAAGTTATGGAAAATGACGGGTAGTACACGACGTCTCAACCTAAGTGAAAAGTTACATTTGGAGCAGAGTGCGTTTCTAAATTTACCAGTGATGTGATCATGATCACGCACTTTCTTAATTTTATCATCATCAAACGTTTTATGACATTTAGGACAGGATGTGCAACTTTCAAATTTTTGTTTGTCTTCATCTGACATATGTAGTGACTTACGCTGCAATTGGGAATCATATGATTGTTGAAATTTAGCAGCTTTATCGAGAAATTCTAGAAATTTTGAAATACAATCTTCACCTTGCCAAGTATGCATTTTGTTTTGTCTATTCCTAAAGTGGTCATGCCATACTTCATAGCAGGATATGGCTGCTGGCTTGTGGATGATATCATCAATGTAGCATTCTATGTCTGCGTAAATGACACGCAGGGGACTTAATTCGTCACCATTATCCCTATGTGAAAATATTTTATCTTTGGGCATGCGTTCCATTTGTAATTTACCTCGCTTGCACCATTCATAGTGAGTTTCAAATTTATCTTTACTCCAAAAGGAGCGGATGCAGCGGTCGCATACAAAATGTTCACCTCTTTTAGAGTGCCCCAAGTGAGTGTACAAGCGAGAGATTTTGGGAATACCACAGTAGTGCCATTCCTCGCTATCATCTTGTTTTACTAATAAGAGGTTGACTACACGTTCATAACAAGTTGAACGTGAATTATAGCGGGCACCCTTCAACCCCTTCTCCCACACGTGAACGACAATTTTAATCTGATTATGTTTTTCGAACGTTTCTACATCTTTGATTTTCATGTTGTTACTATCACAACCTTCAAAGTCTAGTTCATCCTCCCACTGTCTATAGCTATAGGTATGATTTCGATTCGCGTTGATATCATTATAGTGAAGGATGGATAGGACTGCATATTTGAAACACTGTGATTTACAATCGACATTGATGACAGCTTTCTTATTATACAACGTTTTTGGTAGTTTAAATGTACCTCGAGCTGCATGACTTTCTAATAGGGAAATTTTGAATATGGCTGAGTCCACACCATCAAAAATGAGAGCGCTGTCGCGTTCATTGAATTTATCTACATTTGATTTTAAACATTGAATGTGAAAATTTAGCCAAGACTCGCAGTCTACAACTTCGGTTGCGGAAGAGGAAGGAACATGAAACTGTATTCTCTCCGTCACTTGACCCGTTTGAAAATCTATCTTAATATATTTTA
Source organism: Prostheceraeus crozeri (assembly GCA_907163375.1). Taxonomy (NCBI): domain Eukaryota; kingdom Metazoa; phylum Platyhelminthes; order Polycladida; family Euryleptidae; genus Prostheceraeus; species Prostheceraeus crozeri. The sequence continues at coordinate 196,049 of CAJQUW010008382.1, forward strand.
GTTTGAGGTAGATGAGCGCCTTCATTCTAAAATTGTCTAAATTGTTGAAGAGCGCTTCGATAATGTTAGAATTTTGAAGGAGCCACTCAGGAAAATCTACTATTTGAGTATTGGACTCCATGCAGTAGTCGCGTACTAAATTATTATGTGAAACATTAATGAGGGAGATGGTAGAGGTACCGTTGGTGTAGTGATCATTTGCATGCGTGTGTTGAAGTCTGTGCGAAGATCGCTGAAAGTGACTATCAAAAGAAAGAGGGCACAAATCGCAAGGAAAGGAGATGTCATCGTCAGAATCAACTTCACCTCCGGAGATTGACGACGCCGCTTTGCGTTGACACACACGTTGTTTGATGTGTCGAAGGAGACTGTGCTTCCTTGTAAACATATGTCCGCAGTCGGTACATTCCCACTCGTTGCCTTGTCGCGAGAGTCCTGAGCTGGAACTCACATCACCTGAAAGAGAAATCATTCTTTCATCTCTGTTCAAGCCTCAGTGTAGTGTTACAACCTACCTTGACTCAATAACTCTAAACTTTCCTCGAGAAGAGAGGGCGTTGGTGATGAAGTTGATGCCTGAAATTGAGGAAGATGCTATTAGTCACACGTTTGAGGGAGATGAGAGAGGAAATCTTTAACTTACCATTTTAATGAAATATGATCAGACAGAATAATAGTCAAAGAGAGAGATCATGCGTTCGTCACTTGTATGATTCACAGATTAAATGAAATGACCTGAATGTCACTTTGCTTATATACTTTCATTCTCTTCATTCATTGGATGTTCATTCTGATTGGCTGCTTGTGTATACTTAAGAATTAGAAAAATGTTAAAGTTATCATTATTCAAAGTCAGCATTTCAAAGACAACATGACAAGTCCTCCAACAACACCAAATACCGCATTGGAGTTCTCCTCTCCATGCACATCAGCAAAGGTGCTCGTTACACCAAATGCACCAAGAAAGGCGAAGGTGGAGACGACATACAATCTCGACAATATACGAAAGTTATCATTATTGGAGGACGATGAAGAGGAGTTGCCCGACCTAGCAGGCATACGGTGGAAATATTTACAATATGATGCCGAAGGGGTGATGGAGATGACCAGCAAGTCGCACTTACATCAAATATGGGAGTGGTACACCCCTAACTCCCAACCGTGAACCGTGGCGGAGTGGGCGTACATTGAGAAAGTGAGGGACGCTGCAGAAGAACGTTTAAAGCAGCTCAACTGTTTTTGTGATCTATGTGAAGTCAGACTCTGGGACGATATTGACGATGAAGACCTTTTGAAATACATGCCATAATAAATGTTTATTTCGTATTATCTTTGCTTTCATACTGACTTACTTGAATGGGGTTTTAGTGAATAATTTAACCATGTATACTTTTTCATTTGGAAATAGTAGCACGCTTAGTCTAACTTGTAAATCTTAAAACATTTCATATGGACGATGATGGTAGATGAAATAGTGTCAAATAAATTAAGATAGCTTACACTTCTGATACAGGGATAGCAATCGACTGCGATCCATGTGTAAAGAGCTTGTTAGACTACGGATGGGCTTAAGTGGATGATTTAACCATGTATACTTTTCATTTGGAAATAGTAGCACGCTTAGTCTAACTTGTAAATCTTATAACATTTCATATGGGCGATGATGGTAGTTGAAATAGTGTTAAATAAAATTAAGATAGCTTACACTTCTGATACAGGGATAGCAATCGACTGCGATCCATGTGTAAAGAGCTTGTTAGACTACGGAAGAGAGAAGTGTGTTATGTTGCGTGTGGCGCGTGAGTGTCCTCCCATTTCATTCCATTCATCAATTCGTCTCATTGATAGAGACAGGTAGAACTCATGGTTCTCATAGCGTATGCAATGGAAAGTTTTAGGCAACCTTCGACAGTTGGCTAAATGTCGCCCTGGCGCGAATGCATACTACGTTGAGACAGAGGCAATCACTTGCAAACATGACGCAGAGAGGTTTAACAAGATTGACCATTGCCGAATGTCCCTTGCGGTATACATAGCTACGGGTTTCACCGCCGCCCTTTACAGGAACGCCCGTCGAAAGGAAGTATTACACCGAACTTCATTTGCAACGTTCAAGTTGACTGATAGCAGATTCAACTTAATGATAGTATTCGCCAGTCCGAAGACTGCCCAGGGCAAACCGCGAGGAGGTTCTATCATGTCTTGCCCCATGGTGGCCCTTAAGAGAGCCGATGGTTCGTTCTCGGTGTCAATTAAGTTGACTATTGGCTTGAATAGTCAATAGGTATGACAGCTAGGTTGTCATAGACCCTATACCGCCGAGGTCGTACTGGTGCATCTGGCACCTTTCGGATGCGGGTGGTTTTAGGAGTCCACACCTCATCCGTCCAAATGATCTTCTTGATCTTCCCCTTCTTCTCATCCTCTTCATCCCACTCGTCGAGGATGATGAAGTTGGGAATGCCGTTGTCTTCATCGGTGAAGACGGGAATGTTGTCGGCAGATGTCGCTTCCATCGTGACTTAAAATTGAATGAGAAGCGCTACAATCTTCTGGCTTATATAGGGTTTTCAACAATGAATTGCTCAACAGCGAATCAGAATGCTTCAGGGATAGCAATCGACTGCATAATGTTCAAGTTGACTGATAGCAGATTCAACTTAATGATAGTATTCGCCAGTCCGAAGACTGCCCAGGGCAAACCGCGAGGAGGTTCTATCATGTCTTGCCCCATGATGGCCCTTAAGAGAGACGGTGGTTCGTTCTCGGGAGTAACGTCATCTTACACCCTACGAATTCTGCTGAGAGTCTTTGACTCTCTCTTTGGTAGCACTGTCGACTTCCACACTAACTGGTACATGGCTAAAAAGTGGAATGTAGCGCCATTCCGTTGGATTGACAGCAGTTGCTGTCATCGGATTGCCAATCCGAGCAAGATTATTAAAAACTCTGTCTTGCTCCTCTAGCCTGACAAACTCCTCAAATAAATTTCGCGCCTTAACTGCGGTCCGCGAGGAGAGCTGACTTGACTGTTCGGCGTCTGCATGATTGAAATGAAATGAAATGAGAGGCAGTGGTTTATATACCCCTCTAACGCGACGCAACGTTCAAGTTGACTGATAGCAGATTCAACTTAATGATAGTATTCGCCAGTCCGAAGAATGCCCAGGGCAAACCGCGTGGAGGTTCTATCATGTCTTGCCCCTAGGTGGCCCTTAAGAGAGCCGATGGTTCGTTCTCGGGAGTAAATAGATGGGGTGGTGAAGGCAGGCAAAGATCTGCAATGAAAATGATATGTATTAGAATAGGATATACTATCTTATTTACTTTTCATTTACCAAGTTAGCCATCCTTTGGCAGTCTCGCGCGCTTCCGAATCGAGAATTTGTGGCGTTCTTAGTGTGGCATGGAGGCATTTCTTGCTCGGATGTCCATGATAGCATACAATGCTTTCGTCCAGGCTTTTATTGACGAGGACTTCGCCGGCCAGATGGTTATCCCGAATAGGGATGTGGAACTCAAACAAACGATCCTCATTCACACGTTCCCACTCATCCCTCATGCGCTCCAACTTCTCACACGCCTGCCTCGCATCACCCCGCCGAGCCACAGTCCTCTCCAACTCAACATTCCTCGCTCTCAACAGACTCATCTCCTTCATCATCTCCTCAAACTTCGCTTCTGCCTCTCCCATTCTCCTCTCCGCAGCACTCGCCCTCTTCTCACACTAATCAATCTTGTCTTCCAACACTCGCACATTCTCCTTCAACTCTTTCACAACACGCCTCATACGGATATTCTCATCTGCCACCTCCTTACATTTCACCTCCTTCATTTTCAGCTCACTCAACTCACTCAACGTTCTCTCATTCACCTTCTTCAAACTTTCGTAGCGATCTACCAACAAAGCATGTGCCGCTTGCTGCGACACATGCTTCTTTTCCATGTCCTCATCCCACCGCGCCGACTGCTTCCGTACCCCACCACCCTTCACTATTGGGGGAAGATGAGCTCTTCGGGGGGTCGGTGATGACGATGTCTGACACCTCCGATGACGAAGAGCTCAACTTCCTCACACACTTCCTCACTCGCTCCTTTCCAAATCCACATCATCCTCATCATCACTCTCAAACACTCTCTTCCGCCACTTGTCAGCCTTCAAACCGGCCACAGCATTCTCTACCTCATTCTCCACAGCATTCCCACTAGCATTCTCCACAGCATTCCCACTAGCATTCTCAACAACATTCCCACTAGCATTCTCAACAACATTCCCACTAGCATTCTCAACAACATTCTTGGCCTCTTTCTCCAACATTCGCTCCTTCTCAGCATTCATCAACTCCACAAATCTCAAATCGGTCACCAACCCTCCTGTACACTCACCATGCCTCCGGGGGGGGGGGGGGGGGGGGGGGGGGGGGGGGGGGGGGGGGGGGGGGGGGGGGGGGGGGGGGGGGGGGGGGGGGGGGGGGGGGGGGGGGGGGGGGGGGGGGGGGGGGGGGGGGGGGGGGGGGGGGGGGGGGGGGGGGGGGGGGGGGGGGGGGGGGGGGGGGGGGGGGGGGGGGGGGGGGGGGGGGGGGGGGGGGGGGGGGGGGGGGGGGGGGGGGGGGGGGGGGGGGGGGGGGGGGGGGGGGGGGGGGGGGGGGGGGGGGGGGGGGGGGGGGGGGGGGGGGGGGGGGGGGGGGGGGGGGGGGGGGGGGGGGGGGGGGGGGGGGGGGGGGGGGGGGGGGGGGGGGGGGGGGGGGGGGGGGGGGGGGGGGGGGGGGGGGGGGGGGGGGGGGGGGGGGGGGGGGGGGGGGGGGGGGGGGGGGGGGGGGGGGGGGGGGGGGGGGGGGGGGGGGGGGGGGGGGGGGGGGGGGGGGGGGGGGGGGGGGGGGGGGGGGGGGGGGGGGGGGGGGGGGGGGGGGGGGGGGGGGGGGGGGGGGGGGGGGGGGGGGGGGGGGGGGGGGGGGGGGGGGGGGGGGGGGGGGGGGGGGGGGGGGGGGGGGGGGGGGGGGGGGGGGGGGGGGGGGGGGGGGGGGGGGGGGGGGGGGGGGGGGGGGGGGGGGGGGGGGGGGGGGGGGGGGGGGGGGGGGGGGGGGGGGGGGGGGGGGGGGGGGGGGGGGGGGGGGGGGGGGGGGGGGGGGGGGGGGGGGGGGGGGGGGGGGGGGGGGGGGGGGGGGGGGGGGGGGGGGGGGGGGGGGGGGGGGGGGGGGGGGGGGGGGGGGGGGGGGGGGGGGGGGGGGGGGGGGGGGGGGGGGGGGGGGGGGGGGGGGGGGGGGGGGGGGGGGGGGGGGGGGGGGGGGGGGGGGGGGGGGGGGGGGGGGGGGGGGGGGGGGGGGGGGGGGGGGGGGGGGGGGGGGGGGGGGGGGGGGGGGGGGGGGGGGGGGGGGGGGGGGGGGGGGGGGGGGGGGGGGGGGGGGGGGGGGGGGGGGGGGGGGGGGGGGGGGGGGGGGGGGGGGGGGGGGGGGGGGGGGGGGGGGGGGGGGGGGGGGGGGGGGGGGGGGGGGGGGGGGGGGGGGGGGGGGGGGGGGGGGGGGGGGGGGGGGGGGGGGGGGGGGGGGGGGGGGGGGGGGGGGGGGGGGGGGGGGGGGGGGGGGGGGGGGGGGGGGGGGGGGGGGGGGGGGGGGGGGGGGGGGGGGGGGGGGGGGGGGGGGGGGGGGGGGGGGGGGGGGGGGGGGGGGGGGGGGGGGGGGGGGGGGGGGGGGGGGGGGGGGGGGGGGGGGGGGGGGGGGGGGGGGGGGGGGGGGGGGGGGGGGGGGGGGGGGGGGGGGGGGGGGGGGGGGGGGGGGGGGGGGGGGGGGGGGGGGGGGGGGGGGGGGGGGGGGGGGGGGGGGGGGGGGGGGGGGGGGGGGGGGGGGGGGGGGGGGGGGGGGGGGGGGGGGGGGGGGGGGGGGGGGGGGGGGGGGGGGGGGGGGGGGGGGGGGGGGGGGGGGGGGGGGGGGGGGGGGGGGGGGGGGGGGGGGGGGGGGGGGGGGGGGGGGGGGGGGGGGGGGGGGGGGGGGGGGGGGGGGGGGGGGGGGGGGGGGGGGGGGGGGGGGGGGGGGGGGGGGGGGGGGGGGGGGGGGGGGGGGGGGGGGTGGGGGGGGGGGGGGGGGGGGGGGGGGGGGGGGGGGGGGGGGGGGGGGGGGGGGGGGGGGGGGGGGGGGGGGGGGGGGGGGGGGGGGGGGGGGGGGGGGGGGGGGGGGGGGGGGGGGGGGGGGGGGGGGGGGGGGGGGGGGGGGGGGGGGGGGGGGGGGGGGGGGGGGGGGGGGGGGGGGGGGGGGGGGGGGGGGGGGGGGGGGGGGGGGGGGGGGGGGGGGGGGGGGGGGGGGGGGGGGGGGGGGGGGGGGGGGGGGGGGGGGGGGGGGGGGGGGGGGGGGGGGGGGGGGGGGGGGGGGGGGGGGGGGGGGGGGGGGGGGGGGGGGGGGGGGGGGGGGGGGGGGGGGGGGGGGGGGGGGGGGGGGGGGGGGGGGGGGGGGGGGGGGGGGGGGGGGGGGGGGGGGGGGGGGGTGGGGGGGGGGGGGGGGGGGGGGGGGGGGGGGGGGGGGGGGGGGGGGGGGGGGGGGGGGGGGGGGGGGGGGGGGGGGGGGGGGGGGGGGGGGGGGGGGGGGGGGGGGGGGGGGGGGGGGGGGGGGGGGGGGGGGGGGGGGGGGGGGGGGGGGGGGGGGGTGGGGGGGGGGGGGGGGGGGGGGGGGGGGGGGGGGGGGGGGGGGGGGGGGGGGGGGGGGGGGGGGGGGGGGGGGGGGGGGGGGGGGGGGGGGGGGGGGGGGGGGGGGGGGGGGGGGGGGGGGGGGGGGGGGGGGGGGGGGGGGGGGGGGGGGGGGGGGGGGGGGGGGGGGGCAAAGCTGCCTTAGTTAAATTTCTGATAGCAGATTTGAATGGTAGCTATTACTGCGTAGATAGAAACATAATATCTTCATTCAACATTCAACTTAGTCAACATTCATAATAATATCAACACTTAGTGAGGAATGATAGATGTGAGTGTAGTGAGTGGCACTCGATCCGTCGACAGCCCAAGGCCTTGTACTGATCACTAGGGAAGTGAGAAGATCTTCCCCGATACCCGCTCTTTACAGCTGAAGACATCATTGTCACTGCCCCGAAGTGGTAACAGGGAACCGCCGAGTCAAAGGTATTGTGATCAGTAGCTGGGATCTAACCCTCAAAGCTGCCTTAGACTTAGTTAAATTTCAAATCTGATAGCATATTTGAACTCAGGATACTTGAAAACCTTAGTCTATATGTTAAAACTTTGAAAAAAGTGAAAATTAAGAATTTTTAAAAAATTCCGCATTTTTACTACTCATACTACTTTTAA
>CAJQUW010008384.1:0-22725 GCA_907163375.1 Prostheceraeus crozeri
ACGAGTAGTAAGCAAAACTCCACTTCTGGACCGCGCAAGATGGCCGCCATCGCTGCGTCCCCCCCCCTCTGGCACGGCAGAGTGTCGTGGTCGGCCGCCGTGGTGCTTCGTGTCTGAGTCCCCCCCCCTCTGGAACGATAGAGTGTCGTGGTGAACTTGGGCGACCGCCAGGATTAGTCTTGAGGTTATAGTGTGTGATGTTTTTGGTGCAATCTGCTGAATGTTGGGTTGTAAAATGGGTTGTTTCGAGTGGAAGGAGTGGTCGGATGAGAAAACGGAGGTCGGATTCGTGTTCAGCGTGAAATTCTGCATCGGTAGGGTGAGTTTCAAGGCAATCGGTGAGAAAAAATTTTCAACATTTTTCGAAAAACGACAGAGTTAGAATTTGGGACGTTTTGGTGTGTAGCGCCCAAACGAAGCATCGGATGAGAAAACGGAGGCCAGATTCGGAATCTACGTGAAATTTTGGGTTAGGAAGGATGTTTCCAGCGAAATCGGAGAGAAAAAATTTTCGGCTGACGTCCCCCCCCCTGGACAGCTTGCTTCCAGTGGACGGATTTTGTCGTGCGATAGCTCGTTTGAAAGCTAAGAGTGAGACAAATTCAGTGAAAGAATCGGCTTGTTCCTATCTGTCTTCGTTCAAAAGTTAGAGCGGTTACAAGATTTTAGGTCGGAGCTCGCTCACCTGAAAAAATCCTAAGTGTCAGAGTGACTTTGTATGGGTAAAATTTTGAAAATTTTCCAAAGTGTGGAATTTCGACCTGGGACCGTCACCAAAACATTTTTCATCAAATTTCACTGACCTCCCCCCCCTCTGGACAGCTAGCTTCGATCTTGGCTTCTAGTGGACGGATTTTGTCGTGCAATAGCTCGTTTGAAAGCTAAGAGTGAGACAAATTCACTGAAAGAATCGGCTTGTTCCTATCTGTCTTCGTTTAGATGTGAGACGCCATTTAAGATTTTGGGACATTGGCGATAAACGACAGAGTTAGAATTTGGGACGTTTTGGGCTGTAGCTTCAAAACGAAGCATCGGATTGGAAAACGGATTTCAGATTTGGAATCAGCTTGATGTTATTGTCCAATGAGGATCATCATCCAATGAGAATCAAGCATTTCTTTATAAATAGCGAGCCTTCCACAGTGAGAATCATTCCATCGTTGAATCACACGAGTGACGGACGCACATTTTCTCTCTCTCTCTCTCTAGTTCCCTGTTCTATTATCCAACTAAAATGGTAAGTCGCTACTTCCCTCCCTCTCCTCCCTTGAACGTAAACTTAATACAATCTTTTTTCATTTTCAGGCATCTACTCCATCTGCTGCACTAGTAGGACAAAATGGCGGTCAAACGTTACAAGGTTCGCTACGGTCAGATCATCTACAACTGAGGCCAGTGGAAGAAACATCCAAGGTACATAATCCTACACCGCTACAGCGTAAATTTAAACAAGCCTTGCGTTATGATGATCATAGCGTAGTACTCCAAACGGGAATGCTCCCTTCCACGGATGTCAAGATAATGCACAATCAGTATGGGGACTACATACTGATCCCCGTGAGTCCGTACATTCGCCACCAACTTGACATTATTGAGGAGTACATGACATTAAATATGGACATTCCTACTCCTCTTGCTCAAGAGTGGAAGGCGAGAGATGACAAGGATACTCCCTATAGAAAGATTTGGGATGGTAATCACATTTGCCTACCGGTATCACATTGGTGTACTTACTATAAGAAGGAGGGAGATCATTCAATACCCATCAGATGTGATGAGCTCGGAGAAGGTACTTGGGATATCCTTTTCAAAGTGAATGGTTTATATTATGGTCAACACAAGGATAATAAAATAGCCTCTCTCTCCATGCATATGGAATCCATCCTATATATTCCAAAACCACCCAACGTGGACGACATAATTGATCAAATCCTTAACAGCAGTGGTACGAAGCGCAAGTCGGAGAAGAATGCTACATCAAAACGCAAATCAAAGAAGGAGAATTACTAGTCCTTTCCTAACTCTACCCTATGACAATTCGCTTATGTGCTTTGAGTGTCGTAGACGTGGTCTTATTAGATACATTTTACTTCTTCGTTGCCATCATATCATTTGTGTATTTTGTCGTGAAAAGCATCGATGTAATTCTTCATTTTGTAATATGTTATAGAACGCTTCCTTAGATGTGTAAATTTCCGTTTTAGGCTTCTATCATCATTTTTATGGATTGTGAGGGTGAACCTGTACAGGAGCTCAGTGCTATTGCTATGAACAATTGGACATATCAGATTGTTAGTGTCTATCATCAACATGCCAACTGCGATCCCAATGTTGATCAATGGGCGAGAAAACACATTCATGGACTTAATCTGAAATATTTGCAAGACTATGGCTTTTCTTGTGAGAGTGCTCTTCTTATTGACTTTAAACGATGGTTAGCTGCTTTCAATGTTATACGCATCTTTTGTAATAATCCTGGTAAGGAGAGGAAAGTATTTCCCAATCTAATCATTGATGATATTTTGCTCCCACCTTGGGATAGTAGAGTGAATCAACATTATCATGAAGTCACGAAACGTTTTAAGGGTTTGTGTGTTCCTATTTTGTCTGTTCGTTGTAGTAGCTACGTTCATAACCAATGCTTCTTTCCTCCTTACCTCAACACTGCCAAAGTCCTGTATGGTTATCATTGCTCGCTGTATGATAGTTACCAGCTGTATCTATTTTATCTCTTTCAAACCATTGATTTATAATGCATGCTTGTTACCATTATTCAATAAATGTTACTATGAGAAGAGTTGTTGTTTTCATGCAATGGATGGGTTAGATAAAGGGCGATCATGTCTTTCTCAAACGACTGCGGAACATTACGTTTTCATAGGCAAAGTTTAAAAGGAGCTGTTCAAGATTATGTGATAAAATTTCATAAAGATGAGACCGACATCGAAGCAGTGGTCGATGATGCTAGCACTCTATTTCTAGAGTTAATGAAAACATTCTCTGATAGCATTATCATGGCGCGATTAGTTGCGAAAATTAAGTTTAGTCATTTTGGAAAGCAAGAGGTGGAAAGTCGCTCTTTCCATTTTGCTTCTTATTCAATGGAAGTGGTAGATCACCCCGAAGAATTTTTTAAAAGACATATGATAAAAATTGCTGAACGTCTTAACGCATTTAACCATCATGGTAGCAGTCTAGTGATTGAAGCGATTTCAGATATTCACATTCAACTTTCCATAAAGAAAAATTGAAAATGCAGTGGTACTTGATTGTAGCACAACTGGTTTTCGAGCTATGTCTGCTCACTCTCGAAGTATATTCCTTCTGTACATGCGTCTATTATTTAGAAAAGGCTAGCAAATTCATATCTTCAAAAAGACTTGCTATAGACATCAGTAACGGTGAAACTATGTGTTGTGATGTATGTAAGCGAAAGGATGGAAATGAAAAGCGCATCTTCAAGAGATGTAAGCATGCTTTTTGTCAACGCTGTTTCATACGTAATTGCATTCAACTTTGCCAATGTTACCACTGTGATATTGCTCATTTCGAGTGTCACTTATGTCGCAATAGTTAGTACCTATGCAAATGTGGTAAAGATAGGTTTTAGCAAAGACTAACACGGAAAATGGCGAAACGTAAAATGACGAAACGTAAAAGTCAAAAGTTTTCTTCAGCCATTCAAGCTCTCCGACGAATGAAAGCAAATCAGCGATACAATGCTATACGACATGCTAACGATAAATTCATTTGTGAAATTATTTCTCATGTGAGGAAGTTGAGGACGATGAAATTAGCGCCAAAACAACGAAAGTTACTTAAGCGATATGCTACAAAATTGCGTTTCATCTCCAATCCTAAAGTCGCCCTTCAAAGAAAGAGGAAAACTCTAACACAAAAGGGCGGTTTCCTTTCAGCAATACTTCCAATGATAGCTCCTGCCGTGGGCAACCTATTGGGAAATATCTTTGGCTCTAAGCGTTAATTATGCAAATGTTGAGTCTCAAAGTAATAAAATGGATTTCAGACTTCAATGTGATAAAGTTCTGACTGTATCAGGTCCATCTCATGCAGGTAAAACTGTTTTCACGCTGAATTTATTGGATAAAAGAAGGGAGTTGTTTAAGGAACCTATCAATCGAGTGATTTGGTGTTATGGTATTTATCAACCGTCGCTGTTTCAGGAATTGCAAAGTCGCAACTTTATTCGACATGAAGGAATTATTCCAGTGGATAAACTTCAGTCTAATGATGTTGTTGTATTGGATGATTTATTAAAAGAAAGTAAGAATTCAAAAGATGTTACAGATATGTTTACTCGCGCAGCACACCATAAAAGGTGCTTTATCATCTATATTACACAAAATTTGTTTCCTGATGGAAAAGAAGCTCGTACACGAAACCTGAATACACACTATTATGCTATTTTCAAGAATCCGCGAGATAAAAGTCAATTTGAAATTTTAGCGCGACAAGTTGCACCCAGAGGATCAAAAGCCTTAATTGAAATTTTTCAAGCAGCTACTGAAAAACCATACGGTTACTTATTCATTGACTTTACGCAAGAGTGTCCGGAAGAATTTAGATTTCGAAGTGATATTTTGAAAACTCCCATGATTATCTACAAACTATGAGTTCTTATTCTCGCATGATTGTTATTCCTCAGGATGAATATGTACAATTGACTGCCATGCAGCAAGTAAAGCAACCTCTTGCAAATCAAATGTATAGGAAAGAAATAGATTATCAGCAAAATGTTCACATCAAAGATCCACATCGTGCTGTATTATTACAATCGGAAACTGTTGAGCAATTGAAAAACTTGAAGAATAAGATGCGTGACTCTGTATCGACTGCTACACCTTTAGCATCTCGCGCACATGCCATATCTCTTTTCAATAGTATTGAGCCCCATCTCAATGTAAATGATAGAGGAGAAATCATTACAGATGAAAATAAAGTGATTGATGCTTCACGTTATGAAGACTTGATTCAGTATGCGACACGTAGAAAGCGCCGTCAGGGCTATGTTCCACCTGGTTGGTCATACTTTCTTAAACTATTGAAAAAGCATAATGTGCCAAAATTTGCTTTGAATAATGAGACATTGAAAGAACTTGATTCAACAGTGGCTACTACTCCAATGCTTCAGACGATGAAAATGCCAACAAATTGGTTTAAGGCGTCACCTGCTACATCCCCTCCCACACTCACTAAGCAAACAAGAGGAAGAACTCGACGTAGATCTACATCGCCACTAAAACTGGTAAAAGGAAAACGTAAAACAGCTCCTCCCAGGAAATACATGTTCTCAGATTATTAATATGAAGCAGATGTGTTGCTTGCCATGTAATGAGCCGCCAGAGGTGAATGTCGTTGTCACTTGCACTTGCTGCGCCAGCTCTCATAATGAAACCCCTAAGCAATGTGAACACGATCGCAAAACCGCTAAAGCTAAATGCTGCAGTTGTTGTAAATGTAGAAAGGGAAGAAAACAAAAAGATGAGAAGGAGGAAAAAGAGTCAGTCGTCATCGACTGAACGTTTGAAGTCAATCTATTATGATGTAAAACATCCGGCAGGATTTGCATCTATCAAGAAATTATCAAAAGCGAGTGGTCTTCCACAATCACAAGTGAAACGATGGTTAAAGGGTCAGGCTACCTATACACTCCACAAACAAGCGAAAAAGAAGTACCGCACCCGCCATTATATTGTTCATGACATCGATGAACAGTGGCAAGCAGATTTGTGCGATGTTGCCTCCATTTCAAAACATAACTCGGGCAATAATTTTATTTTAACCGTCATTGATATTTTCTCGCGTTATGCGTGGGCTCAACCTTTAAAAACTAAAGAAGGGAAAGGAGTAGCAAAAGCATTCCAAACAATTTTTCGAGAAGGTCGCATTCCAAAAAGAATTCAGAGTGATCAAGGAAAAGAGTTTGAAAATCAGCATGTGACAAGATTATTTGAGAGGCATGACATTGAGTTGTTTAGTGTAAAGAGCGCTTATAAAGCTGCACTCGTTGAACGTTTTAATCGCACATTAAAAAATCGCTTGTGGCGACATTTTACTGCCAACTTGACACAAAATTGGACAAAAGTTCTACAAGATACACTCCATGCCTACAATCACTCTATCCATCGTTCTATTGGACTCAGACCAGTAGATGTAAATGCTGACAATGTAGATAAAGTGCGCGAATCATTCCAACGTAAACGCACTCATGTGAAAAGTGATGTGAAAATTGGCGATAAAGTTCGTATCTCAAAAGTGAAAAGTGTTTTTGCTAAAGGGTACCTCCCGAATTGGACAGAGGAGGTATTTACAGTATCAAGGATTAATCAAAAAGACTCTCCGACCACCTACAAGTTGAAAGATTACGATAATGAAGAAATTGAGGGTAGCTTTTACCGCGATGAGATTGAGCTAGTCACTGAAAGTGAAACATATTTGGTAGAGAAAATCATTCGATGTAAAAAACGGCAAGGTGAAGAATGGTGTCTTGTTAAATGGACTGGTTATCCTTCAAGTATGAACTCTTGGATGCGTCGTGCCGACATCTTTCATCTAAGTGATCGACAGTGATTCATGCAAAGTTGTAACTAACAATGTTTAGGGTTTGAGCTATGAATCCAACTGCCTCATTTTATTCACGACCCTCCTACGTAAGTGGTGGAGGACAAATTTACATCGGTGCTCGCCGCCAACGTGGAGGTAGCATACTTGGTGCACTGAAATCTGTTGTAGCACCTCTCATATCCAATGTCGGTAGATCTTTAAAACGAAATGTTTTAAGTAATGCCGTTGGCTTTGCTGGTGATGTTGCTAGTGATCTTTCCAGAGGTAGAAGTTTTAAGAGCAGTTTGTTGAATCGTGGGAAGGAACGCGGTTTAAAAACATTGAAGCAGACCATTGCTGGTGTTACTCAAGGAAAGAAATCACCTAAACGAATGAGAAAAGGAAGGAGGAAACATCGCGGAGCTGGTAAGGTGCGATCTTCAGTCAAAAGGCATTCACGCAAACGTCGCAGAGGCTCTAATCATTCATCAGGCGCTAAACGACGACGCTGCTATAACTTCTAATCATGGAGTGTAAAACTTCCGGTTTTTGTTTGTTCGATCAACAAGCCATACAGACAGATATTCTTAGTTCAAGTATTGTAGATTATCATCCTCGAACAGCTGAGAATGCTGGCCCCATTGAATTTGTTATTCCTGGTGGTAGTGATGACTACATAGATTTGAGTTATGCGATGCTTGATTTGAGGTTTAGAATTCAGCAAGCAGATGGAACTGCTATTGACGATGCACATAAAGTTGGACTGAACAATTTACCATTGACTACATTACTTCGCGATGTTTCTCTAACGATTGGAGAGCAGCAGGTGGAAGGTGGTCAAAGCGATTATCCCTATAAATCATATTTCAATCATGTATCACAGTTTCATCCAGCAGCACAAAAAAGTCATATGGAAGCCATGGGATGGTACAGAGATGAAGCAGGAAAATTTGATGTTGAAACAAACAGTGGCTTTGTAAAGCGATCTGCTATGATTAAAGATAGTAGAGTATGTCAGCTATATGGTCCGCTGAATTTAGACTTCTTTAGACAGTCAAAGTTTTTACTCTGTAATACCAGCATGCGACTCAAGCTGACATTGAATAAGCCTGAATTTGCGCTGAATGCATTTGCTAAAGTTGACAATTTTAGAATTCATGTGGAAGATATTGCACTTTACATTCGTCGAGTAGTACCGAATCCAAGTGTCATTACAGGGCATGCTGAAGGTCTTAACCGCCAAAATGCCATTTACCCCGTTCAGCATACAAAGCTTTTCACCTTTACAATTCCGAAAGATCAAAAGAGTTTCATGAAAGATGGCCTCTTTCCATCGGAAGCACCGAAGCTCCTCATGGTGGAAATGGTTGAAAATGATGCATTTAATGGTAATATAAAGAAGAATCCTTTCAATTTTAAACACAATCAGTTAAGTGAAATTGCTTTACGTGTTAATGGTGTGAGTCATCCTGGTCCACCCTACAAACCAGATTTTGCTTCGGATCAATTTATGCGCAGTTATGTTGATTTTATGGATGTCTTTGGCTTTTACAATACGGATGACACCAATGGACGTACTATGAAAGAGTTTAAGAGTGGATATACTATTTATGCATTTGATTTGACTGCTGACAGCGATATTAGTGCACCCTATCGTCAAGCGAACGTGCCTCATAATATTCGTTTGGATTTGACGTTCAAAAGAACACTACCTGAGACGATCAATGTATTAATTTATGCAGTCTTCGATTCAAATATTGAAATTACAAAGTATCGTGACGTGATTCTTCAGTATAATCGTTAATGAGTTGGTTGACTGCTGACGATATTAAGACTAAAGTGCAGCGTAATGCAGACGAAGCGACGTTGAAAGCTTTCGATAATGTCTATTCACTCGATACATTACCACCTGCAGTAAATCACTATCCCATCTTTATTGTGCTAAACACTCATTCACAGAATTTAGGCGGTGAGCATTGGAAAGCGATCTTTATTGGAGAAGACCGACGTGGTGAACTATTTGACTCTCTTGCTCAACCTCCAAATATACCAACACAGCAGTGGTTGAGAAAACATACGCGTCAATATCAGCGAAATGAACGCATACTACAACATCCACTTTCATCAACGTGTGGTGCTTTTGTACTGTACTTCATCTTAAAACGTTTACATGTATCTCGATTTGCATCTATTATTCAAAACTTTTCATGTAATCCATCCTCTAATGAAAAAATGATTTGTAAGTTCTATCATGATTTGAAATAAAAACATCATGTTGGAAAAATTGTTTTTTATTTTACAATCCGCTGGGTACGTACATACTCAATGAGATAGTCTAGGATCATATTTGCTTGTTCATGAGATTTTAGTCCAGTAATGATCACTTTACTATTATGAAAGATTGCCACATGCACAGGCAACCAACAACTAATGAGAGCTGCAGGAAAAAGTTCGGGTTCATAACACAAACTGTAACTGCTGGTACGAATCTTCAAAAATGATTGACTGTCACTCAATTGAGTAGAGATCACCATATTGTCCACAGTCAGATTCGACATCACACACCTCTCCCTCTTCCATATCCGACGTAGTAGTCTTTGTAGCTCTAAGCGCATTGACTGCGCCGATGAATGAGAAAGGGCGCCGAGAATCTGTACAGTCCCATTTGGGAAGAGTTGAAGATTCCGTGAATTGTTCATCTTCACCACTAACATTTGAGGACGGCCCGGGTAATACTTGCTGTTTGGAAGCTGTTGGCGTAATGTTGTGAGATCGATTTTGGTGTAGAGTCTGAAGCGACGGAGAATGTTGACGATGGTGTAGCGATGGCGCTTCATGATGAAAGAATGAGTAAATTGAGCGATGTACCTTCCTTTTATACTTTTCCCAACTACCTTGATGAAATGTGAAGTTAGTATGAAGTTGGGAATGATAGAGTTGAATTCGCCGATTGTTGACGCGCAGCCAGATGCGATTTCCAATACGTGAATGTCTTTTCATATAGAAGTATTTCAAGTCCTTCATGATATGATGTAGAGATTGAAAATGACGATAAGATAAAACAAACTCTCTTCTCACATTTCCAGTTGAATCTTTGAAATAGACGTTTCGATCATGATCCGTTTCAATACGTTGTAGGGAATCTAATTTCCAACTCATGGTGCGTGGTAATCATATCTGATTAAGATTTGCATAGTAGGGCGATGAACTCACGACGAATAAATGTCATGATGGAGCGATGTATATATCTTCTATACTTCTCCCAATTGTATTTGCGAAATGAGAAACAGTTTGCGGAATGAGAATGGTAGATTTGAATTTCATTTCTGTAATGTTGAAGCCAAACTTGATCACCCAAGGAGATGAATCTTAATGTTTCAAAATATTCCAAATCCCTCATGATATCATTGAGGTTGACAAATTGTCGCCATGTTAATGTAATTCCTCTTGATGTATGACCATGAGAATTTTTGAAATGTACGTTTCCATCACGATCAACTCTGATATATTGTAGAGAGTCCAAAATCCAAGTCTTCATGATGTTATGCAAAGTTGCAGATTAGCAATATAAAAATGTCGTTTTATCATATTTTGCTTAGCAATGCGGCTACAAAGAGATTTACTAGCAATCGAGCCGCACTCTTTTCTACTCCCATTGATCATGCACAACAGCTAAATGGGAATTGGGAAGTGGGTGTCACTCAACTTGTTTATAGCAACTGTGTCTATACTTTTGATCATGAGGTGATGACTATTAATATGAGGCGTACAGCTGCTTATCAATGTGAAAAGGGGTGCCGAGTATACATTCCACAGTGGCCAAAGAAAGATCTCTTATCATGTAAAAAGTTTATATATGATTTCTTGAATAAAGCGTGTAAACATATTGTCCAATTTACTCCGCACAATGATGATTATAATTATGTACATCATGTAGTTGAGAAAGATTGGATTGTTGGTTTAAGTCCAAGTTTAAGAAATGATTTAGGCTACCTCGCTAGCGCCTTAACAAGCTATGATAATTTTAACGTTAATTACCACATAAGTGGTCATAAACAGTTAATATATCGAGAGGAAGCTTATTATGTAGATCTTATTCCAAGAAATGAGAAGACGTTGGTGAAGAAGATTGTGATTAAGCCAAGAAAGACAAACATGACTCCTGAAACATTATTGAAGAAATTTAATTATCTCCTTCGAGTTGATGACAAACAAGTGGCAACATTGACTTATATTAAATCATCTAATCATATTGCAATAAGCAAATTAAATGATGATGATCTAGTATTAGTTTGTTCAAAAGATTTTCATCAGTTCTTACGACATCGTTCTGCAGCTGTTCATGGAAAATCTGATATGCAACATTTACCATGTGAAAGGCCAAATCAATTTGATACAGAATGGGCCGTATCTTTATACAGAAAGTGTGTAGAGCCTTTTGGTGGTTTCTTACATGAAACAAGAGTGTTGATGCCTCGCATTATTACTTCGGTTAAATTGGTTGTAGATTATTTAAATGAAGTGATTAATGAGCAACATATTTCATTTTCTGAAAAAGAAGGTACTTTGTCTCTCACTATAAATGGAAAAGGTATTGAACTAATTATGGATAAAACTCTAATGGACATTTTGGGTTTTGATCAAAATATCTTTAAAAGTGGTACTGTAACCAAAGCTAGCGCAGACATGTCGCTATCGCGTCGTATTAACTATTTTCAGATATATTCCAATATTGGTGAAGATGTACGTGTGGGAGATGTTGAAGCTCCATTGCTAGCAATGATACCATACCAGCCAAAAAGCTGCAGTATTTTATCTGAGCATACTTTCAAGAAAGTGCATTATACAAAGCTGAAATCAAACTACATCCCACAAATTGATATTGCCATTTATGATGATGCTGGTGCGTTGATTCCTTTTCATAAAGATGCTGTGACAAGTATTACACTCCATTTCCGAATGAAGAGTTAATGCAAAAGTATGCTAATATATTTTTCCAATGTGAATAATATGGAAAGTGAAAATAAGGACTCGTTTCTAATCTACTTGCCCAGTAATGCTTCTATGAATAAATTTCCCAAAAATAAAGCATCAGACTATCGAGTAGAATTAAATCGCCCACTGCATTTAGAAGGTGAATGGGAAGTTGGCGTTTCTAGTATTTGCTATGATAGCAATATTCAGAATGTGAATGATTTGGAAGAAATGATATTGACTCCTCGCACCCATGATGGAATAACGATGAATAATGCATTTCAGTTCCCATACAATTTAACATCAGATGGAAAGTGGAACTATGAATGGATTCAGATAAAATCAGATTCTTATGAGCCATTTGGGAATGAGAAAATTATTAAGGCATTCAACAGTGGTAATACTTCCATCATGAAGAATAAAAATCAGAAAGCTTATGAGTTTACTATCTATCATTGGAGTGGGAGACAGTTCCTCCGCTTTCATTCTTTTACTAAAGGTCTTACGCTGAGGTTGGATAGTGAATTCTATCCACATCTTGGTTTTGGTCATGGACTACATCTAACGTCAATTGCTACTGCAAATGTTAGAAAAGTTTATTCAAATCGAATCAACAAATTTCATTATAGATTTAAAATATTTGATGAAGATGTTGTAGAATGCGAAGAACGCATCATTTTGAAAAAGCGTGGTGTTCAACCTTTATCACTTATTGAGTTAGTAAAACGATGGAATGAGACTGTGGGTAAGAAGTATGGAGAGAAAATTATGGCGGACAAAAATAAGTTGGTTATTCAGAAATATAATGACAAACTTACAGTTTATTTCTCTCCAACCTTGCGTCATTTTGTAAGACATTATACACCTATTATTGGAAGCGGTGTGGTGTATGCTTCTCATGAATATCACACTAAAGCTGATTCAGTTAATGATGAATGGTGGGTGGACATCTATGGCGATCGCATCAAGAAAATTTACCAGTCTTATGAAGAATCTAAAGTTGCTATTAATATAATGCCGCGTCTATATCATACAGTTGAAAGCTTCATTCATGTAGTAAATCCTTATATACAACAGAAGTTGAAGCATGTGATGAAAAGTAAATATGATGTAAAGACACACCACATTTCGTTTTCAATTGAAAATCAACGCGTTGTTCTGAGACTGGGTGATGACATTCAATGTCAATTGAGTAAAAATTTGAAAAAACTCTTTGGCTTTTCAATGCTACAAACAGTGTTTGCTGCTGCGCATACGATTGGTATAGAAACACCAATGACACTTGATAAACATGAACAGCACCTTTACATTCAAAGTGATTTGATTCTACCTATTTCTGTTGGTGAGAAAAAAGAATACATTTTACGCGATTTCATTCATGATAAAGACGCTTCATATGGAATAGTCGAGAAGATGTTTGAATCTATTTTCTATCATCCCGTCGTCAAACAAACTATACCCTCTATTGCTATCAAAATTACCAATGGTTTACAAGAGTGCATCCATGTGAAAGATACTAAATCCCTCGTAACTTTAGTGTTTCGGAAAACAAAGTGAAGTCATTGTGATATGTTTATTGAAATAAAAATATGTATATGAAAAAGTCTTTTCACAGATATAGGGGGAATGGGCTGACTGTAGGCATATATTCACAAGGAAGAAACGATCTCATGCGATACATAAAACAACCATGTATATCTACAAAAAGCAACATCAAAATACTGAGTTAAAGTTGATTATGTCAATACATCTCCTGAATGTGGTAGCGTGAGTTTTATTCTTTTGGGTGGAGGTATGTTTGTGTCAGGATGTCCATGTGGAAGAGATGTGTTATGTCCTATCCAACACCTCTTATCCTCCCATGCTGAAAGTGCTCGTTTCTTGAACGTGTACGTTTTCACAGTATGAACTTGAGATTTTAAGATTGTCATATTGACAAACGTTATAGTTTTATTTTTATAGGCCTTCTTATAGGACCGATGTTTCATTTTATGAACAATGGATTTTGATATACCTTTAGCACGCTTAATACTATCTGCACATTCTTTTAGTTTCATGGAATACATTTTAGGACGGAGGAGAATCATTTCATCTATTTCCTTTCCTGCTGTTTCATCCTTAAAACAACCAAGTTTGGCTTTATTCTGTATGGAATAGAGTGGATGAGTGGGATTGTAGTTAGATGTGTCGAAATATTTTTCTAATGACTTGCCTACTTCATTAAAATTTAAATCTTTTTGAGTGGTAATTCCTAAAAAGAAACTATCTGTATCACCACCCAGCAAGCGAACCTCTTTTACGAGAGGGCATGGTTTTAATATTTTGTAGAAGAGTTGATACATTTCAAGCTTGGAATAATCTAAAACGGCTTGCCCAATATAGATGGGTTTGCACAACTCAACTTCTGATTTAATCATTTTAACACCTACAAGATCCTCATCGATGATGTCTCTATCAATGAAAAGAGGTGATGAGGTCAATTTGTGATATTTTTGTTCATCAACGACTAGTTTGTAATTCATACGTTTTCTAACATCCTCCATGGTCTTTCCGAATAGACTGTTATTCTTATATTTATAAAAATCCTTTTCAAAATTATTTTGGGCGAGTGCACGTTTTTGACTGTTACTATCTATGTAGGGTTTGAGGAAGGCTTTCTGTCTAAATTTGATAATGCGGTGAACTGACTTTAGAAGCATGCCCATTTCTAAATAGAATTTTAATATGCAGAAGTGTACGAGATAATTTTTCTTATCATATTGGGTGAGTAAAAGTTTGCGGCATGGTTTGTACCTTGGCTGTCCACACTCTGTTAAGTTATTATGAAATTGTGACATGAATGGTGAAAACATATCTTCAGTCACTTCGCCAGATTCAGGTGCGAGTGGGAAATCAGCAGTTTTATTTTTAATACTATTTGGATAAATCAAATCCACTTCAAAATAATATCCCCAATCACCTTCATCTGGAATATTCAGTATGTTTGAAGGGTTGGAGTAATACTCAAGCTCATTTTGATTTAACCAACTAAACTCGGAATGAGGTAGTGGTTTAGACAGTGAACTGCCATATAAATTATTTTGGTCATAGTACTTTAGGTGGATATGATCATCACCTACTGTTTCAGATTTTATATGATGTTTATTTACAAATGTGAGACCACCGCGTATTCCGCGCTCAAATATATTATACATCTCCGGGTCTTGTAAGAGATGAATGGTCTCACCAGTCATTTTAAAGGCTGATTTAAAGGACATGGCTGGTAGACTGACAAAGTGGACAGGATCTAATTTGTCTTCTTCTAATGCCACTCGTCGAAACTCCTGAAAGACATCAGCCAGCAAAATGACATCTAATTCTAAGTAAGCGATCATATAATCGCCAAACGTTTTACAATTAAATTTTAACCATGCCTCTTGAGCATGTTCATAGTCCTCTACTGGACAATCTTCACCCGTCAAATCGTTTTTGAATTTGTCAATGGAAGGAAGGGTTGTTTCATTTAGTTTAGACATTGAGCTAAAATACGCATAAGGAAAGACTCCTTTGCGAGTGATTATTTCATCCGTTAAGTTTGGATAGTGTTTCTTCAAAGTTTGACTATGGGGAAGAAACTTGAGATTACGAACGAGAGAAGCTAGTGACGCTGACATGAATTGAAATGAATCTAAAAATTTTATTTCGAAGAAGACTGTCTTATTTTCTTTAGTTTTATCTACTGGTACTTTTGCTGTCATTGCCATGAATTTTTCTCTCGTTTGTGCTATTACATTAAATTGCCACGATTTCATCTGGCTCAACCCTCCTTTTATGAGCATATGACTGTCATAGCCCTTAAAGTTATGAAAAATGACGGGTAGTACACGACGTCTCAACCTAAGTGAAAAGTTACATTTGGAGCAGAGTGCGTTTCTAAATTTACCAGTGATGTGATCATGATCACGCACTTTCTTAATTTTATCGTCATCAAACGTTTTATGACATTTAGGACAGGATGTGCAACTTTCAAATTTTTGTTTGTCTTCATCTGACATATGTAGTGACTTACGCTGCAATTGGGAATCATATGATTGTTGAAATTTAGCAGCTTTATCGAGAAATTCTAGAAATTTTGAAATGCAATCTTCACCTTGCCAAGTATGCATTTTGTTTTGTCTATTCCTAAAGTGGTCATGCCATACTTCATAGCAGGATATGGCTGCTGGCTTGTGGATGATATCATCAATGTAGCATTCTATGTCTGCGTAAATGACACGCAGGGGACTTAATTCGTCACCATTATCCCTATGTGAAAATATTTTATCTTTGGGCATGCGTTCCATTTGTAATTTACCTCGCTTGCACCATTCATAGTGAGTTTCAAATTTATCTTTACTCCAAAAGGAGCGGATGCAGCGGTCGCATACAAAATGTTCACCTCTTTTAGAGTGCCCCAAGTGAGTGTACAAGCGAGAGATTTTGGGAATACCACAGTAGTGCCATTCCTCGCTATCATCTTGTTTTACTAATAAGAGGTTGACTACACGTTCATAACAAGTTGAACGTGAATTATAGCGGGCACCCTTCAACCCCTTCTCCCACACGTGAACGACAATTTTAATCTTATTATGTTTTTCGAACGTTTCTACATCTTTGATTTTCATGTTGTTACTATCACAACCTTCAAAGTCTAGTTCATCCTCCCACTGTCTATAGCTATAGGTGCGATCTCGATGCGCGTTGATATCATTATAGTGAAGGATGGATAGGACTGCATATTTGAAACACTGTGATTTACAATCAACATTGATGACAGCTTTCTTATTATACAACGTTTTTGGTAGTTTAAATGTGCCTCGAGCTGCATGACTTTCTAATAGGGAAATTTTGAATATGGCTGAGTCCACACCATCAAAAATGAGAGCGCTGTCGCGTTGATTGAATTTATCTACATTTGATTTTAAACATTGAATGTGAAAATTTAGCCAAGACTCGCAGTCTACAACTTCGGTTGCGGAAGAGGAAGGAACATGAAACTGTATTCTCTCCGTCACTTGACCCGTTTGAAAATCTATTTTAATATATTTTAGTTTAAGGTAGATGAGCGCCTTCATTCTAAAATTGTCTAAATTATTGAAGAGCGCTTCGATAATGTTAGAATTTTGAAGGAGCCACTCAGGAAAATCTACAATTTGAGTATTGGACTCCATGCAGTAGTCGCGTACTAAATTATTATGTGAAACATTAATGAGGGAGATGGTAGAGGTACCGTTGGTGTAGTGATCATTTGCATGCGTGTGTTGAAGTCTGTGCGAAGATCGCTGAAAGTGACTATCAAAAGAAAGAGGGCACAAATCGCAAGGAAAGGAGATGTCATCGTCAGAATCAACTTCACCTCCGGAGATTGACGCCGCTTTGCGTTGACACACACGTTGTTTGATGTGTCGAAGGAGACTGTGCTTCCTTGTAAACATATGTCCGCAGTCGGCACATTCCCACTCGTTGCCTTGCCGCGAGAGTCCTGAGCTGGAACTCACATCACCTGAAAGAGAAATCATTCTTTCATCTCTGTTCAAGCCTCAGTGTAGTGTTACAACCTACCTTGACTCAATAACTCTAAACTTTCCTCGAGAAGAGAGGGCGTTGGTGATGAAGTTGATGCCTGAAATTGAGGAAGATGCTATTAGTCACACGTTTGAGGGAGATGAGAGAGGAAATCTTTAACTTACCATTTTAATGAAATATGATCAGACAGAATAATAGTCAAAGAGAGAGAGATCGTGCGTTCGTCACTTGTATGATTCACAGATTAAATGAAATGACCTGAATGTCACTTTGCTTATATACTTTCATTCTCTTCATTCATTGGATGTTCATTCTGATTGGCTGCTTGTATATACTTAAGAATTAGAAAAATGTTAAAGTTATCATTATTCAAAGTCAGCATTTCAAAGACAACATGACAAGTCCTCCAACAACACCAAATACCGCATTGGAGTTCTCCTCTCCATGTACATCAGCAAAGGTGCTCGTTACACCAAATGCACCAAGAAAGGCGAAGGTGGAGAAGACATACAATCTCGACAATATACGAAAGTTATCATTATTGGAGGACGATGAAGAGGAGTTGCCCGACCTAGCAGGCATACGGTGGAAATATTTACAATATGATGCCGAAGGGGTGATGGAGATGACCAGCAAGTCGCACTTACATCAAATATGGGAGTGGTACACCCCTAACTCCCAACCGCGAACCGTGGCGGAGTGGGCGTACATTGAGAAAGTGAGGGACGCTGCAGAAGAACGTTTAAAGCAGCTCAACTGTTTTTGTGATCTATGTGAAGCCAGACTCTGGGACGATATTGATGATGAAGACCTTTTGAAATACATGCCATAATAAATGTTTATTTCGTATTATCTTTGCTTTCATACTGACTTACTTGAATGGGGTTTTAGTGAATAATTTAACCATGTATACTTTTTCATTTGGAAATAGTAGCACGCTTAGTTTAACTTGTAAATCTTATAACATTTCATATGGGTGATAATGGTAGATGAAATAGTGTCAAATAAATTAAGATAGCTTACACTTCTGATACAGGGATAGCAATCGACTGCGATCCATGTGTAAAGAGCTTGTTAGACTACGGATGGGCTTAAGTGGATGATTTAACCATGTATACTTTTTCATTTGGAAATAGTAGCACGCTTAGTCTAACTTGTAAATCTAAAAACATTTCATATGGACGATGATGGTAGATAAAATAGTGTCAAATAAATTAAGATAGCTTACACTTCTGATACAGGGATAGCAATCGACTGCGATCCATGTGTAAAGAGCTTGTTAGACTACGGAAGAGAGAAGTGTGTTATGTTGCGTGTGGCGCGTGAGTGTCCTCCCTTTCATTCCATTCATCAATTCGTCTCATTGATAGAGACAGGTAGAACTCATGGCTCTCATAACGTATGCAATGGAAAGTTTTAGGCAACCTTCGACAGTTGGCTAAATGTCGCCCTGGCGCGAATGCATACTACGTTGAGACAGAGGCAATCACTTGCAAACATGACGCAGAGAGGTTTAACAAGATTGACCATTGCCGAATGTCCCTTGCGGTATACATAGCTACGGGTTTCACCGCCGCCCTTTACAGGAACGCCCGTCGAAAGGAAGTATTACACCGAACTTCATTTGCAACGTTCAAGTTGACTGATAGCAGATTCAACTTAATGATAGTATTCGCCAGTCCGAAGACTGCCCAGGGCAAACCGCGAGGAGGTTCTATCATGTCTTGCCCCATGGTGGCCCTTAAGAGAGCCGATGGTTCGTTCTCGGGGACGTGAATTTGACTATTGACTGGAATAGTCAATGGGTATGACGCTTAGGTTGTCGTATACCCTATACCGCCTAAGCCGTGGTGGTGCATCTGGCACCTTTCGGATGCGAGTGGTATTCGGAGTCCACACCTCATCCGTCCAAATGATCCTCTTGATCTTCCCCTTCTTCTCATCCTCATCCCACTCGTCGAGGATGACGAACTCGGGAATGCCGTTGTCTTCATCAGTGAAGACGGGAATATTGTCGGCAGATGTCGCTTCCATCGTGACTTCAAATTGAATGAGAAGCGCTACAATCTTCTAGCTTATATAGGGTTTTCAACAATGAATTGCTCAACAGCGAATCAGAATGCTTCAGGGATAGCAATCGACTGCATAATGTTCAAGTTGACTGATAGCAGATTCAACTTAATGATAGTATTCGCCAGTCCGAAGACTGCCCAGGGCAAACCGCGAGGAGGTTCTATCATGTCTTGCCCCATGGTGGCCCTTAAGAGAGCCGATGGTTCGTTCTCGGGAGTAGCGTCATCTTACACCCTACCAATTCTGCTGAGAGAGTCAAAGACTCTCTCTTTGGTAGCACTGTCGACTTCCACACTAACTGGCACATGACTAAAAATTGGAATGTAGCGCCATTCCGTTGGATTGACAGCAGTTGCTGTCATCGGATTGCCAATCCGAGCAAGATTATTAAAAACTCTGTCTTGCTCCTCTATTCTAGCAAATTCATTAAATAAATTTCGCGGCCTTAACTGTGGTCCGCGAGGAGAGCTGACTTGACTGTTCGGCGTCTGCATGATTGAAATGAAATGAAATGAGAGGCAGTGGTTTATATACCCCTCTAACGCGACGCAACGTTCAAGTTGACTGATAGCAGATTCAACTTAATGATAGTATTCGCCAGTCCGAAGACTGCCCAGGGCAAACCGCGTGGAGGTTCTATCATGTCTTGCCCCTAGGTGGCCCTTAAGAGAGCCGATGGTTCGTTCTCGGGAGTGACGTGATGGGGTGGTGAAGGCGGGCAAAGATCTGCAATGAAAATGATATGTATTAGAATAGGATATACTATCTTATTTACTTTTTCACTTACCAAGTTAGTCATCCTTTGGCAGTCTCGCGCGTTTCCGAATCGAGAATTTATGTAGGTGACCGCGCATTCTCAGGCTGGCATGCAGACACTTCTTGCTCGGATGACCATTGTAACATAGGATGGACTCGTCGAGACTTTTATTTACCAATACTTCGCCGGCCAAATGATTATCCCGAATAGGGATGTGAAACTCAAACAAACGATCCTCATTCACACGTTCCCACTCATCCCTCATGCGCTCCAACTTCTCATACGCCTGCCTCTCATCACCCCGCCGAGCCACAGTCCTCTCCAACTCAACATTCCTCGCTCTCAACACACTCATCTCCTTCATCATCTCCTCAAACTTCGCCTCTGCATCTCTCATTCTTCTCTCCGCAGCACTCGCCCTCTTCTCACACTCATCATTCTTCTCTTCCAACTCTCGCGTCTTATTCTTCAAATCAGTCACACAACGCCTCATTCTAATGTTTTCATCCGCCACCTCCTTCGACTTCAGTTCCTTCTTTTTTAACTCATCCAACTCCTTCACAACTTCATCCTTCACTTTCTTCAAACTCTCATACTTATTCACCAACAAATCATGCGCCATCTGCTGCGAAACATGCCTCTTCTCTTCATCCTTCAACCACCTCGCCGACTGCACACGAATCCCACCACTCTTCACTTTTGGGGAAGATGAGCTCTTCGGGGGGTCGGTGATGACGATGTTTGACACCTCCGATGACGAAGAGCTCAACTTCCTCACACGCTTCCTCACACGCTCCCTATCTAAATCCACATCATCCTCATCATCACTCTCAAGCACTCTCTTTCGCCCAATCTCACCCTCCAACGACGCAACCGCTCTCGCCAACTCATCATTCTCAACAACATTCTCAACAACATTCTCAACCTTACCCTCTCGCTCGATCGCCAACATTCGCTCCCTCTCTTCCACAATCAACTGCGTAAATCTCAAATCAGTCACTAAACCACCACTACAGTCAGCATGCACTCTGTAGAAACGCGCCTCATCCTCATCACCCTTCAGCACTCTACACTTCACGCACGCAACCCTATTCAAGATAATCATGTGGCCGGTGCCCGCCTTCTTGACGTGAGCCTTGGCGTCCGCACTGCGATTTATACGACCGCACACACACATTTTGATATGATACTTTCTGTTTCTATCGTTTGCCATGCCTGATTTATCGTTAGCTGTAAGATAATGAAATTTGTATAAGTTTGGAATCATGTAGTACAGTCATATTCCTAAAGAGTGTAGTGAGTGGCACTCGATCCCGTCGACAGCCCGAAGGCCTTGTACCGATCACTAGGGAAGTGAGAGATCTTCCCCGATACCCGCTCTTTACAGCTGAAGACATCATTGTCACTGCCCCGAAGTGGTAACAGGAACGCCGAGTCAAAGGTAGTGATCAGTAGCTGGGATCTAACCCCTCAAAGCTGCCTTAGACTTAGTTAAATTTCAAATCTGATAGCAGATTTGAACTCAGGATACTTGAAAACCTTAGTCTATATGTTAAAACTTTGAAAAAACTGAAAATTAAGAATTTTTAAAAAATTCCGCATTTTACTACTCATACTACTTTTAAAAAATTTTATCAGTAGTAAAGACACTATCAAACTCTATCATACAAACTTTGAAGTAGCAAGATAGCTTGCCTACTTCAAAAGATAGAGTCCTTTGCACCCGATATCGGGAGCTCAGAGCGACGACCGTCGCTTACCTCGTCTTTCAATGAAGTGATCAGACTTACGTTGTCGGGGGTTTATATATGCTCGGAAGAAAACTTAAAATGGCTCTATCTCCGAAAGTATTCATCGTAGCGACATGCGGTTTGTTGCAAACGATTCGTCTCATCATTCTTTACAATATGACACCTGAACCATTCTCATATGACTACGGGAAGTTGGTCCGCCAGCACATGTCCATGTAACATGCCACAAGTGAAAAAATTCCTAAGTGTGAGAGCTCCAGTGTGGTGAAAATTTTGAAAAATTTAAAACTTCCGAATTTCAACCTGGGACCTTAACCAAAACATTTTTCATAAAATTTCACTGACCTCCCCCCCCCCTCGTTCAGAGAAATTTGATGAAAAATGTTTTGGTGACGGTCCCAGGTCGAAATTCCACACTTTGGAAAATTTTCAAAATTTTACCCATACAAAGTCACTCTGACACTTAGGATTTTTTCAGGTGAGCGAGCTCCGACCTAAAATCTTGTAACCGCTCTAACTTTTGAACGAAGACAGATAGGAACAAGCCGATTCTTTCACTGAATTTGTCTCACTCTTAGCTTTCAAACGAGCTATTGCACGACAAAATCCGTCCACTAGAAGCCAAGATAGAAGCTAGCTGTCCAGAGGGGGGGGGAGGTCAGTGAAATTTGATGAAAAATGTTTTGGTGGCGGTCCCAGGTCGAAATTCCACACTTTGGAAAATTTTCAAAATTTTACCCATACAAAGCCACTCTGACACTTAGGATTTTTTCAGGTGAGCGAGCTCGGACCTAAAATCTTGTAACCGCTCTAACTTGTGAACGGCTGGTCCGATTGACTCGCAACAAAAAATGTTGTCGAGCAGTTTTTTCTCCTCTTTCAAACGAGTAGCTGTAAGACAAAATCCGTCCACTAGAACCAAAGTTAGAAGATTGCTGTCGGGGGGGGGGGTCAGTGAAATTTGATGAAAAATGTTTTGGTGACGGTCCCAGGTCGAAATTCCACACTTTGGAAAATTTTCAAAATTTTACCCATACAAAGTCACTCTGACACTTAGTATTT
>CAJQUW010008385.1:0-14109 GCA_907163375.1 Prostheceraeus crozeri
TACCATTTTTCAGTTCCCAGTGCTGATGTATTTTTAGAGTGCTAATAACTACTTTAAAACAGTGCAGTTATAACTAAAAAGTGATGCAGTAGATAACGAAGCTTATGATATCTATGTATAACGAAGAATTCTTATACTACAAAATATACATGCACATTACTTTCTGTAAACATAGAAGTAACAATTATAAAAGTTCTGAGCTGGTTGTGCGTATTTCCAGAATAATTTTGATTGTCGTTTCTGTTCGAAGATTGAGGAACAGCGGTGGGGGGCTTGGTGGGTCCACATTCCATTATTTCACTGAAGAAAGTTCGGTTCTAAAAATCTTCAAATTCGGGGTTTTAACTCTGGGGTTGGGATTGGAATTTGGTGTGAAACTTCGGGAGGATTCAAAAAACAATAGAGGCATTGTAGATCATCCATTCTCGTCTTCGTTTGTATGCTTCTAATCTTTCGATGTGCGATTTCCGAAGTCCGCCTTTTTAATTATTTTGTCTCGTCGAGACTATTTTTCTGACAGTCTATGTAGCACATGTAGCCTTACCGAATGGCTAGTATAATTCCCTTTCAAATTCGCCCTTGCTGCAAGGATAGGTAAAATTTTTGAGAGTGTATTTCACTCCAACACGCTAGTTTTGCCAAAGCGAATTGAGTTCATTAAGTTTGGAGGAAGAGTCACTCAAGGTAGAATGGGCCTTCCAGGTTTTCCCCAATGCTGGAAAATATTCTCTGTACTAAAGGATATGATAGACTTTCTTGCCCTTCAGTGTCATAATGTTTGATAACTTTTGGTTTTTTCTTAAAATGTATTTGCCTTAGACCGCCATTAAAAATTTTTTCTTGATCTTGAGGTGTATTGTAATATACACTTTTCCATCACTATCATTTCCAATGATGAAGTCATTGGACTTGCAGGTCGTGGTGCTTGCTCTTCCCTTTCCACGTTAGTCCGAATAATTTGCAATTATTAAAAAATATACGGTGTTTATTGCAATACTATCGCTTGAACAATTTTCCAAAAACACCTTTCTGCCACATTTCGACCTTCTTCCGCTTCAGAAAATCAACATCTTGCTTGTTTCGTTTTTCAATACCAATACCTCGATACGTGAGATCTTTCATGCGACTATCGAGAGCATTGGTGAAGTATGTTATAACGGTTCTATCTCGAAAGTCTAAAATGTTTTTTATCTTGTATTCCTTATCACGTAAGTGTCTTAATATTCCACATTGCGATCAAATAAAGCGTTTTGGGCTTGGTATTCTTCACCATTGACTTTACATGCTTCCGATTATGAATCGGGCGCAGACAGCTGAGCTGTTTAATTCATTGGTCAGGTCATTTTCTGACTATAGTCAGGAATATCTTATCTGGTCTATTTTCTTTCCAATTCATTAAAGATTTTCATGCACCACTTTGTTGACTTTTCTGTATTTTTTGGTTTGGAATTTTCGGTATCATATTGTTTATTTCTTCGTCAGATCTTTTCTTGAATCGTCTATGCGTGTTATTATGTCCTTCCATTGAGAGGAAAAAAGTTCTTCTGTGACGGGAATTCATTCATCGTTAAATTTCAACCTTTTGTCTTTACTTTCCAGATTTGAAAATGAATAAGTTATCCTGCATTCTTTTAAGAGATTTAAAAAATTAAGAGATCAAATATCTAGGAGTCCATATACTGACCAATGCTAGTCACAGATATTTATAGAAAATGGTATAAAATAGATATAGCACTCAGCTTCGCTTCGTGCGTATATCTAGAAAACTCGTGCAGGAAAATGATATAGCATCCCTTCAAGTGCTATATATAAGAGATATTGCATGATTATTCGAAGGAAAAATATCATATTAACCGAAGGCCGCAGGCTTGAGGTTAATATCTATTTTTCCTGAGAATAATCATGCAATATCTGTTATAATACATACTAGTTCAATGATAGACATTCCGACTTACCTTATTAAACCTTTTCCCTACTTATTAACCTCTTTTCTACTTATTAAAACTGGAATCATAGAAAAGTGGTAAGGCTATCTGTGGTCCAAAAGTTGGTCAGAATTAGATATCTCATGAATATTCATACGTCATGCTATATAGGATGGGAAATGTAATGCATAGGACTTCAAATTCCAATTTTGAATAATACAAATCACAAGCCATATTAAGATGGAACCTGCTAGGACCAAGCGTCCTACCGCAATACGTAGATTTTTCTGTCATATACAGGCGGAATGATTTCAGGATTTAAGTGGAGCTGAAAATAGGACAAATTAATGAAGCATTATGAAATAACCGCCGGACTGTGCTAATGCACAACATCACGATTTTCAATGCCGCAAAATCGCGAACGCAGCAATTCAAAAACATTGAAAAAAGACAGCATACCATTAGCGACAGTCCGTAGAAATAAATGGAGTGTCAACATTATTCACTGAGTGGCAAAGCCAACGCATTAACAAAAACTGCTGCCACAAGAAACATTTCGCCAAAATGAATTAGAAAAGCAAAAATTAGTCGAGATCAAGAGCAGCCAGAATGCTCTTGATTATTGGTTCAGTAAATTCGCACTTGAAGTAAGGAAAACGCTGATGGCACAAGATATCCGCGTGACAGTTTTGGTTTCTATTATGGCGGGTTTGAATGCGACAATCAAAGACTACATCGGCCGGGAACATCTTCAAGGACGCAGCATTTTCACTAGAACACGCAGGACATCGGCATTAGATCTATCGATTGAAGCTGTCAACCGCAGTAAGGTGCTGGAGATAAGTAAAAAAGCAAGCTGGAACGATCATCAGTGTAGAAGATGAAGGAAAAGTTGTGGACTCATTCTTTTGGAGATACTGATCCGCAGAAACTGCAAGAAGATACACTTTTCTTACCTAAATGGACTGGCACTCGCAATGCGCCAGTGGACAAGAAACATCGTTGCTTATCAACGAGCCAATTGGAAATAAAGCATGATCCTCCTTCGCACTCATTCTATTCAGGAAAAGTGTAGCAAAAACGTACAATTGGTGGACTTAAACAGAGAAGAATCGAACCAAAAAAAAAAGTAGTTCACATTGACAACTTTTACTACAATAATCCTCAGCGCTATCAATGTCAGAACTTTATGAAAAAAGTATCTATCCAGTTCGACCGAAGACAAACTGAAGTATTTTACCGCAGACCACTGAAAAAAACTATTCGACTTTTTGGTATTACAGCGCCATCTTCGGGTACCGATTGGGAACAATACCCTGAGAAGCTTTTTGAAACGAATTTTTGTGCCAAGGCATCTGGTGTTGAAGGACATAAACAAACCACAAGCTGCAGTGGCAACATGCACAAACCAGACTGTACGGAATCCGGCTGCGATGGACCACGGAAATAATGAGAAGAACTGGTCATAGATCAAGTGATGGACTGAAACCTTATAAAAGAATGGGTGAAATTCATGATTTCAACAGCAGCGCTCAAATTGACAACAGGCCGGGATCACTTAATCTCAGTGTAAACAATTCAAAAAAAGAACTCATATCGACAGCGTCAAACATGTTCAACTTCAATGCAGGTTGTATCGTGCATTTTTATCAAAGCACAAAATAGTGTTTTCTGTGCTTTCGTATTTTTGCGAGTATATGGAAGTTTGTAAAGTTTTCAGTATTTTTCAAGTATGTCCATTATTGTGGTTGCGATTTCATAGCTTTTAGTGGTGACTAACATTGATATCTGATTTTACTAAAAATCAGTCATGATCTCATAGGAGTACTTCGATATCTCAAACTACTTATTAACCGCAATTATAGAATTATATAATACTCCTACGAATTTAAATTCACTACTTATTAACTGGTATAACCGCACCAAGTATGTATTATCTATCACTTATTGCACTCCGTCATTGAAATATATTAGCACATAGAAAGTTCTTCATCCTCTGAAAGGGTAAATGTTGCTTGGAAATCTCAAGGAATGCCGCTGATATCTACAATTCCATAACCGAATAGAGATAGATTTTTGACAGCTATAAAATTTGGATGGTCATAGATTCTGACGATCCTGTGAAATATAAAGTTACTTAAGCAACTCGTGCAAAGATATCCATCTTAATTGCATTATTCTCGATCAACATACTATGCTGGAGCTCGTGTACAGACATGTTGATCTCGAAAAATGCAGTAAAGATGAATACTTTTGCACTTTCTGTTGCGTAAAAAAAAAAAAATGACTGTTAGTTTCTAGGGGGGAAATTTATTCAACATATGACCAGTTGTCCCTGAAGAAGACTGACAGAGCCAATGGCTTCTCCTTGAAACATCCTTCATTCAGAAACTTTGTGAATCCATGACCACTCGGATTACTGAGATGCATTGGAGCTAGAGGGTGGGGGGGCACACGGCGCTATTTAGATGTTGAATCTGCCGACCATGCATTGTTTTTCTGTGCTAGCGATTTGGTGGAGATTGTGACTAAATTAATCAAGGTATCATACATACATGTATATATACCAGTCAAAAATGAAAGAAGTTAAAGAAGTAAAATGTTTTCAAAAAATTTTGTTCCAATGAGTTTATTATTTCATTTGCACCGATGTTTCTATTCAAACATCTTGGAATATAAAACTTTGGGGGGCCTGGTTAAAAGAAATTTATTTTTATTGGTTTCTTTAGAATGGATTGCATTTCTGATTAAATTGATTAACGATAATCGCTCAACCAATAGGCCCACATTTTCAAATTGATATGAAGCGATTTATAAGAAAAAGGGTCAATACCGGCGTCGTCACACAACATAGGCTTCTGGTTCTACTTCTGCAAATTTATTTCGTCTCGAGTTTGTTTGTCGACGAAAATCCTCTTTTCTCTCTCTTCGATTTCTTCTTTTCGTTATTCGGGCCTTCTATGTGCACAATGTCTCAATTTGATCACTAAAAAGTCAATTGCTAAATCTGCAAGGGAAAACTTGATTCATTAAAAAGGTGTTCATTACAAGCGGCTCTCGAATAGAGCCCGCCTCTAAAAATTGGTTTAAAAAGTCTTTTAATTTGCTGGTTATATTCGAGGAAGAACAGTACATGTACATTTTCCATTGCTACAATCTTGAGAAATTCACACAATTGTCTTGGGAGTTTTCTTTCATCCTGAAAGAATCGCTGCCAGATCAGAGAGATTTGTTGCCAAGTTTCTTCACTCGATCTGTTTCGGATAAGAATCAAATGACCGCTCTCAACCTGTATTTACTATTACTAATACATACGATCGTTGTTTGTTCAGAGTTATCTCCAATGTTTACAGCGGTGGTCCTAGGATTTGCTTCGCATTGCCTTAAAGCAATTTCAAATGATAATGGATATGGACTGACTTGCGCACTTTGAAATTACAAGTCGATTTGTTGAGATCGACCTTGAGCGAAATATTTGCTTGCCATTCAATCAAACTTGCGATCAAGTGTTTTTCTTTGGACAGTATTCTGCCTTGCGTGGTTGTAAAGAATGCACGATCTGATTACTCCAGCTAAAGCTAAACACTGCAGGAGAAGTTCAATAAAAATGGGTCGATCTCCTTGAATTGGATGAATGACTTAGAATCTGACTGTGAATAAAGTCAATTGTGTTGGCGACATGAGATGTCGAGATCTCACTGACTTTCATGTCTTCTCTTCCCGAAATCACTAAGTACTTCGATGATAATCACAGTAAGTGCAGTAGCTGAATGTTTCCAGCCTAGCGAATGGCGCATGAAAACTATACAAATATATGCTGTAAGCCGCTGAAAATGCTGCTCTAAAATGTATTCACTGCGAAAATTCCAACATAACGAAGTCGTTGCTGAAAAATTCATGCCTTCCAAGCATGATGATGCAACACTAATAGTTTTAAAGTGTATTTTGGAAATATGTTGATAAATCATCACAATACGAATGACGAAGCTGTAGTGCAAGCTGAAACAACCAGTCTGAAATCATACAAGCCGGTTGGAAGAAGGACTAGTATTGAATTTAAAGTCTTTATTGACTAGAGATACGCTGTTTAATAAACAACATAATCACGTGATGCGACTCAAATGTTTTTACGAGAATAGACACATTTCAAAATAATCATGATTTTGTTTGAAGCATGGTCATATGCCTAGCTGTGAAATCCAAATCAGAAAAGTAAATTTTCGCGAATTAGATGAAATTCTCGCGAAATAAACTTGCATGACGATGCCAAAATTTCCCAGTTTATATTTGCGTTATACCGGCCCACTGTACATTGCTTTTTACCGACGTTTTGCTTTTTCAATATAGCAATGTTAATGTGATGTCTGTGCGACATTGAAAATGTAGAAGGAGCGAAGCGAGTTCAATGGGTATAGACGAGTATTAACATTGCTATTGTTGAATATAGACATCGCAATCAACCATAATTACATTCAAAGCAGATCATATAAATGAATCAGGCCATAGATTTTCAGAGATATGTAACGAAGATATCCATGAAATGAATATCTTTGGCATAGAAGTCATCAACTCATCACCGACATTTAGCTAAAAGTGATGATAAAAAAGTAATGTTAAATATCTAATGTTAAACAGTTTCAATTCATTCAATGCTAAAAAATCTATGTTCAATTGGATTTACATAGAAAATGTTAAATTTGGTGAATTACATTGACTACACCTTTTCCATGTCTATTCAGATATTTCAGATGGATTTCAGAGTATCTTCAAAGTTGAGTTTTCTGATAGACATCTGAAATCCATCTGGAAATGTCTGAAATTTATTTGATAATTATCTGAAATAGAAATGAAAAAGGTGTAGATACAGACATATTCAACAATAATAAATGCATCGTGTTAATTTGAATGAGACGCGTCTCTTATTGAAGCAGTTTTAAGTTTAAACAATAATTTTTAGTTACGACGCCATTTCAATCATGGGCGCGTTTTTCGCTCTTTTTCTTCTTTGTTTGGCTGATTGCATGGTCGCACATGTATGGATAGATCACAACCACTGGCAATTGCATTTTCCTCATGAAAATGTTCGCAATACTGCATCAAAATTTTCTATCAATAGCAGAATTACACAATTAAATGATTTATGACTTAAAAGCGTGACTTATCGATTTGCGCATCGTGCATTCCTCGGCCACTCGCATTTTAAATTTGCAAGTCTGCGACTTCTTACATATAGTCAAAGGGCTAGTTTTTGATATGCGTCTCTTATTCAAAGGAGCCTACCATTATATTCTTGCTCTAATACAGCAGCAGAGCATCCCATCTTCAAGAACATCTCTTCATTAAGGGCGGGCTCTGTATATAAAGTATAAAGGAATGTTTTTTAAAATCAAGACAAGGAGGCGAATTGATAACGTGATTTCACGAACTCACAGGTATGAGTATGGATGAGAAATTTCATTAAAATCTGTGCGAATATGTTCTTCAGAGTTCTATTACAAAAAATGAGCGAAGAGACTTTCGGGAGTACATTCGCATAAAGATGACATAATAAGGAAATTTGTGTGATTTAACGGAGATTTTATCAATAAAACGACTACGATGCAAAGCTCGGCAAATATCACGATCGCTGGACGAGATTAAAAGAGCATACTTGCAAACGTCTAGTAACAGCACTGGACGGAATGCGAAGTGGAAGCATGGTGGACATCTTCTTTGACCGTACATGTTCAACCACTTTCCCTTGCAAACTCCTTCAAGTTCTCCACACGTACTTGCATCCACAAGAACATCGAAAAGTGTAGATGACATTAGAGTGTGGAGAGCTCTGGGCTCGTCTGTCCTTTAGAGAGCCGAACTGAACACGACGAGTTGAAAATGACACGTGAACTTTCATGAACAAAAAGTCACTTAGCGCTCACTTTAAAGGCTCTTACAAATTAGGAAGTGGCAGCTCGGTCACCGATAAAAGGCAGAGTCAAAAACACAGTCTTCCTTTCAGCACCAAATACTGGAAGATCACGTGAGTGAAGTGAACGAAAATGCTTTTCAAAAAGAAGGAGAGTAGCCGTTGCGCATCAAAACTTTTTTAGCAGATCAATCTTAATCACAATCTTCACTTGATCATTATTATCCTGTGTAGAAATACGATGTGCTCTCAATGCTGAGAGACCTGACAAGATTGATATTAATGACTGATAGGGATAAAACTATGGAAAATGAGTGTATAAACCAATGACTCCCAATGATGACTTATCTGTAAACAGAAGTTGACACAGATCCATCAGTCATTCGAACACACATCTCGTTATCAGACGAGCTCGGGTTTTTAAATTTGAACTTGCAAAACATGAATGCAAAATACCATTCCAATGATTTGAGACGTTAGATTTAATATGAATGATTAAATTCCCGCAATGTTTTAAGTCAATTTTTTTTTATAATGTGATATTCTTTTCCTCTCGTGATCTCGGCAAATTCGTTATAGACAAGTCTAGATTTTCATTGATGCATGCTTCTTTGAAGCAGTTGAGTGTCTAAAAAAGTAGATAGGGTAATCAACTTTTTTTCAGTTTGCTTCAAAGATATCGAAAGCAACAGCTTCTGATCGACTTAGGAGAATCAAATTCTATGCCTTCGGCTTTCCCGAGGTGAAACAGGTATCTTAATGCGCCTTCTCCTGCCCTAGCCACGAAACCACGGCTTGCTAGTGAAGTGAACAAGCTGTGCCAAGGAACAATAGATTTACGATCGCACATTACATATGCTATGCAAAGTACATGTCCGCCTGGGGAGGCACCACTGTTCTCACTAGAGGTTACTAGACCGAACGCTGATGCGAGCGTGTGATGAGAGCTGCCCTCCTCACTCCTAGCATAGTGGTATGGCTTTTTCACGCCTTGGGTGGGACAGACATAATTGATCAACTGACAACAATGTGGGACGCGGTCAAAAATCTAAATATTCACTTATTATTCATTTATTCATTCATTATTATTATTATTATATGTGTCTTCATAAATACTCATTACTTGGTAAGGTAGAAGCAATTCAAGAAATCATATCGGAATGCTTGAAGTTCAATGATTCTAAATTCAAATGTGAGACTTTCAGATATACTGAATTTTTTAGAAATATGCTACAAATGTAATGGATATACTAAGGGTAGACTCATGTCAGACGGTTATCAGAACCTCAAGCTACTGAGTGCAATGTCATTCGCACACCATGGTGGAGAAGCCACAGAATTAGACTGCTATAACAGTGTCCCTAGTCGTTGTTAAACAATCTAGCTGTCTGCAGTTAGAAGACTTTTTGGTCTCATAGCTTTCTTCTTTCTTTGAGAATTTTCTAGTACATAGCTGTTATACTTCAACGTTCTTGTAATCTCTTTTCAATCTCTCTCTATTTTTTTAAGTTTTCTCAATTGTTCGAAACATGAAAATCCTAAATATACATTTCAACGTAGCAAAGTGCGTCAAGGTAACAAAGTTAAAAAAACAAGCTAATGACTAGTTACTTTTCAATAGGTACAAAGTATGATTTAAAAGAAAATTTTTATATCCTAAAATGTCTAAAAATTTTAAAAAATGGTTTCAACTCTGATATGGGTGCATGGGTGTTTTGAGCATGGGTAATTGTGAGATGGCAAGAGGAAGGGGTCTGATTAGTCAGCTAGGCCTACCATGCACGATTTTTTTGCGATGTGCGATTTGTTTCAAAACTTAAAACATGAGCACTGGTTGAACCATCATCATTCATCATCGTACACCTGCGGCAGGGATGAGTAACTTACAACATGCCAGTAGATGAAACAAAACATTTTGTGAACATTGAGTCGACTTCTTTAGAATTTAGTCATATTTTACATCGATGTGACATCTGAGAACCCATCCCAGTTCATACCAAGATTTGATGAAAACTGAAGAACTTCATGCTTCCAATTCAGTATAGTTTTGGAATTTCCAGAGAAAAATGAGAACAATATCATAGAAGAATATCTTTAATTCTTTGAATGTACATCCGTTATCTGTGAAATTTGAATCATTTTTGCAGAAACTATTTGCTTGACGCGGACGTGTGTAGAGGCTTCAGCGCGGCTGATGGGTAACATGGACCACAAAGCAGATCCCTGCAAGGACTTCTATCAGTATGCTTGCGGCGGCTTTATGAAAGGCACTTCCATTCCTGCTGGTCTACCTCAGTGGTCACTTTTCTTGCAACGTGAAACAGCCAATCAAATAGTCATCCGAAATATGATTGGTAAGTTGCCAAAAACAAAAATTCCTTGTAATTGTCTTACCTATATATGTAGTATTTGTAAAGTTGCTCAGCCCACGGCAGGTTTACTAATTTGTAGACATGACGCAGACTGATCAGCCAAAAATTGGGTTTATAATGCTTGTGTTAGATAATAATGCAAGTATGGCGTGTGAGACTAGGGTTGGCATCGAAGTATTTCGATCGAAATATTTCGCGAAGTTTTTGCTCGAAGTTTATTTTTATTTCCTTCGAAGTTTATTTTTTCAAGTCATTATCATACTTTGTTTTTTTATTTAAGAATTTGTTATTGCTCAAAAGACTATGATAAGTAGATGTTATAAATACTCTCTGATTTTTCCTCACGAGCTAATCAAATCAAGTCTAGACAGAACCACATCCTGGTTACCATGAATACGATTTGGCAAAATGTGGGATTGGCTCGTCTGCGCGCGATCGTTTAACGTTTACACATCGTCTGCATTCGTCATTTATCGTCATTCATCTGTGTTCGGGCGTCACTACAATCAACTCAGTGAGTACCATTCAATATTTCTTGATTATTCCAATCACTTATTTACAGATAGTATATTATATATATACATGTATACAGGTACACGTACTATTATTACTTGGTAGCTAAAATTTTCAATAGAGTTAATTCCAACAGTAATCCAATGTGAGTCACGATGTATTACAAGCGTCCGTATGTAGTACATTTGCATTGGGTGTTGTTTAATGGCTAGTAGCATGTCTTATGATTCATTAAAGAACGATCAGATAACTGACTCTGTAGGTTTACGTTCCCTTCGTCTCATCAGATGGTGTATTCCATGAATGTAGTTTCATCACTTTAGACGATTCAAGAATGGGACGTCACAAAGACTTTGTGTGGCGCTATTTCACCAAAGTGTAGCGGCAAAACCGCAAAATGGATAGTGCGAAATGCACTTATTGTCAGATGGTAGGCATATCGAAGTGGGCATTTTCGAAGCCATTCTGTTCTTCTTTCATGCAATTTGTTGCATTTGTATATCGCTTTCAATTTGTTCAGTTTTGAAGGTTATCCTTATTTGTTGAACCCGTTTATGGTTGCTGTAATGTTGTAAGGACTCTGATTTTATCTAATATACAATAGGCTGAATGAACAACTAGGAAACAATGACGATATTTTGCCTGATTTTCCAAACATAATCCTTACATTGAAAGATAGCATTTATATGCATGTTCATATTTCCAAAAGTTATACATAACGAACTTTAAATATATGTTTGTTAAGATGCTGAATGTTGATTAATGTCCTAGTTTAAGAAAGCAGATCATGCTGATACAAGTATTGTCTAACTGTATCAAAAGTATAGTGAAATTGATATGTGAAAAAGTAAAATGTAAAAATAAATATAATGTAAAAGATTTTGTATAATAAATAATAAATATAAGTACAAAAATAAGTATATGTGAAAATTAAGTAAGATGCAAAGTGTATGAGGTTCCCCACAAAGTCAAAAATGAATTGAAATTCCAGGGTAAACTTTCTTCTTTGAGGTTTTGTTTTCAAAATCCTTTCAATAGAAAAAACTTTAAATCAGCATTTTGTTGACCTCGACGATTGATTTATCATTGAATGATCATTAGGATGACTATTTAAAATGTTCCTTCAGATTAT
This sequence comes from Prostheceraeus crozeri, assembly GCA_907163375.1. Lineage (NCBI taxonomy): Eukaryota > Metazoa > Platyhelminthes > Polycladida > Euryleptidae > Prostheceraeus > Prostheceraeus crozeri. The sequence goes on from CAJQUW010008385.1 coordinate 11,848, forward strand.
TGTGGCGAATGCGCCACCACTTGGTCTCGATTTGCACTCGAGTACCCACTGATCGGTGCGACTTTGACAGCTCAGTGCATAGGAAGGGAAATGTCGCATCAGCAGTGCCTTTGAGTGGAGCCGCAACTTCAAGTAAAACGGCAGCACCAGAATCGCCTTTAGTCGAACCATCAACCAAACCACCAGGTGAATCTTCGCAAGTTGAACCAGTAGGGTCTATGATGAAAAAATGCCATTTCAAGTTTACATATAGAAATAGTGATACAAGGGATATATACACTGTATAACATGTATATAGCTGCTGTATACAGTGTTGGCCAAAAAGATCCGGACAGTCAATGTTTTTTCATTAATTTTATTATTGCTAACTGTTTTGATGCAGGAAGGTTATGAAAAGTCATTAAATTTGACAATATTAATTTAATTAAATGTTAGATTAAAAACATACTTGGAAACATACTAAAAAACATAACATTGAACGTTACTTCGTACAAAGTCAGTACTTAGTTGTGTGGCCCTTTGCAGCCAAAACTGCTGCAATACGACGTGGCATAGACTCGATTAATGAAGAGCAAAATTCAGGTGTAATACATCGACACCACACATTCATGACTGCGCTTTTTAGGTCAGCTGCTGATGATGGGTTTAAACGCGACACTTCTTTCTTTACTTTCGTCCAACAATTCTCTATCGGCTTAAGATCCGGTGATGATCCTGGCCAAGGTCCGAGCACTGACACTTCATGATCAGACAACCATTGTCTGACTTTTCTTGCCTGATGGCAAGGAGGCACCGTCATGCATAAATGTAGTGCATCGGTGCAACTCCATACCATGAAATTAACTTCTCTTCGAGAATATGAAGGTATAAATTCTGCGTTAACAGATGGCCTTGAGGAACGAAGGAAAATACCAGCCCTCTCTGATGAGGTTATAGCTCCCCAAATCATTAGTGAAGGACATGATCGTCACAGTTGTTTTTCCACATAACGCGGGTTATACCGTTGTCCAACTGGCCAGCGCACAAGTTTTTCTATTTGTTTTGAATTGCTGTATCTGTGTTTCATGCCGAAAACATAACACTATCGCCACCTCGCTCAGCAGTCCAGTTTTTATGAAGCTCGCAGAATTTAACGCGATTCGTGCAATATTCTTGTGCGGTCAACGCGGCTTTTCATCGCCGGTTCGACATGCTTCGTAAGCCCGCCTCAGATTGAAGACGCCATTTCTGATTGTCCGATTGGCCTAACGATAACACCATCAGGCTAATTGACTTTTGATTTCAGCGCTAGATATATCCGTTCGTTTTCACTGCAGGCACGTCGAATCATATGATCAGTCTGGCATGCTCCGTGGATCCGGCGGACGCCCGGGAGGACGTTGCCTGGTAAGACAATTACCTGTCTCTTTGATGACACGAATAAATATCATCCACTGTAGACTGTCGGTACTATTGATTCTCGCAGCTTTTTTTTTTTTTGTTATTTTTGTTATTTTTTTTATTTATCTATATCGCGCAGCCGAGAGAAAATCCATACTTCATAAAGCAACTGGATATTTGCACGAGTTGGCTTGAGGTTGACTATCACTAATGAAAACTGTAAACAAAAGAGCGTACGCGCAGTATTTTTAAGTCACGTGAAGTCAAATATTTCATCAGCCTTTTCACAATTGGCTATCCTAATTATTCAAATGAGAGAGAAAGTTAAATTTCATGGATGGAGTTTGCACCGATTGCACTACTCAATACATTTATTGACATGACGGTGCCCCTTGCCATTCATGGCAAGAAAAGTCAGACAATGGTTGTCTGATCATGAAGTGTCAGTGCTCGGACCCGTTGGCCAGGATCATCACACGGATCTTAATCCGATAGAGAATTAGTTGGACAGAAAGTAAAGGAAAGAAGTGTCGCGTTTAAAACCCATCATCAGCAGCTGACCTAAAAAAAGCGGCAGTCATGAATGTGTGGTGTCGATGTATTACACCTGAAATTTTGCTCATCAATTAATCGAGTCTATTGCAACGCTCGTATTGCAGCAGTTTTGGCTGGCAAAGGGCCACACACTAAGTACTGACTTTGTCCGACAGTAACGTTCAATGTTATGTTTTTTTGTAAGGTTCATGTATGTTTTTAACTCTAACATTTAATTAAATTATATTGTCAAATTTAATGTCTTTTCATAACCTTCTGCATAAACAGTTAGCAATAATAAAATAATGAAAAACATTGACTGTTCCAGGATCTTTTTGGAACACTGTA
>CAJQUW010008387.1:0-12690 GCA_907163375.1 Prostheceraeus crozeri
ATCATCGATCATGGATTCTGTGTCCATGGCTGGGCTACCAGGGGACACACTGATGACTTAAATCATTCGTAAATATTTGCCAGACATCATTTTCTAAAGATGTTGTTATTGCAACAATATTGGATGAAACTACTAGCACGCTCAAATGAAAATTTATCTCACGTATTTGATAAACAATGTATTCACAACTCATCGTATTATCATAACAGTAGAGAACTTTCAACAATGCGGTCGCTTTCTTAATTTGAAACACCAACTTCACAGAAATAGAGCATTTCATTTAACAATTGCTCATTTCCAATCTCTACCTGAAGACAACAATGGGAAACCTGCTAGACTTCACACTTACGTACATCCTTACTATCCCTGGGTCCATCCTTCTTATCAAAACATTGCCTCAACAATACTATGTCCGCTAGCCATTTCAATCATATTTTTCTTACTAAACCCATCGAGCATTTAGTTACTACTCTCACTCAATAAATCATTTTGACTGCGGACAATCTCAGTGATCGAATCATTTTCGCTGCAGACCAGGGAAGCCGGAACGAATTTTGGGCAAGGGGGCAAGAATGTTGAAGCTGGGAACATACTGATGTAAATTTTGCAATATCAAGAAACTCAAACTACTTAAATCCTTCACACATACTGACCTGGGCTAAGTGTTCGGCACGAGTAGGCCTACTCACTTTCAATGTGTTACTCGAGTAGTGATTCCGAGTACTCGAAACAAAATAATTGTGTGATAACTTTCACAACTAATTGCTTTGCCAGGAATCCGCTGAGCAATGAATCCTCTTCAACATATTTCATTGTTTTCTTTTAATAAAAAGCAATAATTCTTAGATACAATGTACAGCAAAGCCAACATGACTACAAGTGCAATATTTGCCGGTTTCAGAGAATGTGAATGATTTATATATTCCACTATTATTCAGATCGGTGATTTTAGGGCGGTAAATAAGTCAAATAGTCAATTAATTCAAAAATATACGGTCAAAATAAACAAATGAAGTCAATATAGTCATTAGAGAAAAAAATAAGGTCATAATGTTAGTCGAATAAGGTCAAAAAGTTTTAATATGTCTGTTAATTTTTCAGGAATCTGGTGATTCCTAGGCGATATTTTTTATACACCTGGCCTTCATTAAGCGTATTTTTTGATTGGGTGGTCCCAAACTCTTTGTACTGCTTGGTACTTAAACAAATCAAGCTAAGCTATTGGGAAACCAAATATTCTCGTCCAAAGGATTTCAACGCAAATAAACTACATCTTTTTGTTAACTGACACAGACTATTGCGATTGTTCGAAATGACAATGACAGCAGAAGGGGATGCATCAAGTGCAAAGAAATACTTGCCTTTTATCCTCAGAATTTAAGTGAGCTCAATGAATGAACTTTTCTGTGTGCTTTGTGTATGCCGGTGAAATAGCGAAAACAGTTTGTGATTGACAATCAGCGTAAAAGTGACAAACATGCGATGTGCTACAAAGTATTGCATGTCTTTATCTTCAGTACCCACCTTAACTCGTTTGTTTAGAGGATTCGCTTCTTTTCGTGAAAGAAACTTTGTATTAGTGGGCTCAATATAAAATGTGGGTCACTTTAATTAAAACAAGAACGATTTCTTGTGAGTATGAAATGATGTTTTATTTTGGTTAAACAATACGGAATTAGTGGTGAAATATTATTGGGTAAAAATTTTGCATTTTAAGTCAAATTTTAGGTAAAATTTGCTTGAAATAAAGTCAAATTCGTGATTTTTTAGGTCAATAAGAAACCGCTAGTGATTATTTCTTATTTCGTTGCACTGAAACTATCAGGACAAACCAAACGATTGAAAGTACCATTGTTAGATAAAATTATTGTTCAGTTCTGTCATTAAATACATGTTCTCAATAAGGCACCATGGCAAACAGAAAGGACAAACACCCGTTTACTAGCAAGGAAACGATTTTATATCACTTAGTTGGGGAGACTTAGTGTTTTGAGCTCGCCTACTAAACTTGAAAGCATGTAAAATTGAAGCTCGACTTTAGTCGTGAAAAAATTCCGCGTGTGATTTGAACTTACCGGGCCTTCACACATATCATGCATTGTTCATTTTGTTCATTCATTTTTCATTAGTCTCATTTCTCTGTATGAAATGTTCAGTGAAGCTGTAGATCTCCGAGTGAGCGACTTCTTCATTCTGTCAACTCGAGCACATGACTGCGATTCACGGAGGCTACTGATGCCCATTAGCAAGCATAAATTCCGAAGCAGCTTCTTCACGTCGAGCATAGTGAAAGAACTCTCTATATCCAGCTGAGAGAGCACTTTGAATGAATTCATGGGTTATGTGAGTTCTTGCTTTCAACGGGCGAACATATGGTGAATTTTATGCCAGTAATCATGCAAACCAGTCTCGACTATAACTTCTTGTCTGTTGATTGTTACCTCGTCCTACATGTTTACTCACTTTGGGTTCAACATTTGTCTCTGTCTTTCTGTGTTCATCTATGTTCTATTGTCATAATTTTTAATTCGACAAATACATCATTACTATTATTATTTATCAGAGCATAGATGAGAGCAATGCAGATTTCGAATTTATCTTTCCACACAATTAAACGTGTCTGATAAACGTTTGCTACCGCATTCGAAAATACGGTCCATATTCAATATTTACTTCTTTGAGTTTTTTTGAACTTTCGAGCACATTAAATTATTTGCATGATGAGGGTGGTCTAGAGTGGCTAGAATAGTAACTCAAAAACTAATTACTAACACATATACATGAAGATTATGGTATTACATATTTTATCAGAGCGTATAGATGAGAGCCTGCAGGCTTATGAATTTTCTTCTATACACCACAAATTATGGTGTTGATAAAGTTGTCTGCTCGGAAGATAGTTATTTATAAAAAAATAAACTAAAATAAAATTAAATAAAATAGTCTTTATCAACGCATGGAATTGATTTTGACCGCATGATTCTCTCCAAAAACGTTTAACAAGGCCCGTGGAAGATAAATGATTATTTTATTGTAAGAAAACAAGAACAAAGTAATGCCCAAATAGTTCCAGCTATGTACTTATCTTGTAGGCCTACAGAATCTGGCAAAGCTAGAGGGACTTAGTCTTTTAGCTATGATTTTAACGATTTTTAGCGCAGGATTTCGGAAAAAAGCAACTCAACTGAATAACTTTCGATTCTGTAATCCGCATACAGATTGATTTACATAGCTTGTAAAGGTTTGGGCAATAATTTGTTTCTTTCTTAAAATGTTAATCTTTTTTATTCAACGTCCTCAAAACTTCTTTGGACGAATCATACATTCCAAAATCAAGTCATTGTGAACCTACTCCTCGACGTAAGCCCTAATATATGTGATTCTACCATGATCGTTCAGAGGACCATTCCAAATTTTAATCTTCTGATAATTCAATAAATGGTTGACGTTTTGTTTAAGAACAATAGATGTTATCTTCACAAAACGTCAACATTTTACAGCTATAAATGTATCTTTGATGTAAGTTTGAAATTCTACTCTGTTCTTGTTTCTGGGGTACATTGGTACTCTGAGTATTGGATACAATGGCATATTTTCACGTACCGCCATCTCTGCTTACTTTCATAGTAGGCAGCTTAATATGCTGGTATTACGAGTACTAGTTATATTTCGGTCGTAAAGGTTTTTACCAGTCAGAAAAATTTTTACTAAGTCTTCAATATTACGCGTTTTTCGTGGCAAAAATAATACCGCTGAATTTGACATCTGAGATCAGTTTTCCTATAGCCTTATCTAATACTAAAAAATGCACAGAATCCATGTGAAGCATAATAGCGCATTATTTTTTATATCGAAAATACATTTTTCCATACTCTAAAAGGAATGTTCTAATGACAACCAAAAGACATATATTGTATTTCAAAAAGGAGGAACAAGGGTAGAACGCATGCTCTGACACCAGATTTAATTCAGCGTAATCATTGTCTACCTCCAGAAACACGTGTAATATTGAAGACGCTTGAGTGAATCTTGCCGCCTACTTGGACCACTTTTAACCTAGCAATACCACGCGCTTATTAAAAACACGGATAATAAAAGCACCCAATAAGTGTAAAAACAGCCTGCCGAGGTACGAAAATTGTAATAAACGCTTAGTAAGTTCCGTCTGTGATTAAGGACTACTAAGTACTTGCCAAGTACCTTAGTAGAATTTTACCTAGTCTTACTCCGGGGACGCTTTCGTAATTTTCTTCAGATTGTTATTACGATTACTTTGTAGTTTTTACCTAGTCTTACTCCGGGAGCTTTCGGGTATAGTCTCATATCTCAGCATTTTATTACGATACTTGTAGTTTTACCTAGTCTTACTCCGGGAGCTACGTAAGTTTATTAAGAGAATATTATTACGGTAATTTGTAGTTTTTACCTAGTCTTACTCCGGGCTTCGTAAGTTTATTTCAGATATTATTACGGTACTTTAGTAGTTTTACCTAGTCTTACTCCGGAGACTTCGTAAGTTTATTCAGAGTTTTGATTACGGTTACTTTGCAATTTTTGACCTAGTACCCAATACCCTAATTCCTCGCAGGTTTATACTTTTAATTAAATCAATGAGACTCCCACTAATCGATGTGATAGAGCAGGCAATAGCTCGAAGGTGAATTCCTACTATATCATAACCCAGAGAGGCATAATAAAACAAACGAGACTATGTTAAAGATATATTCAATTTATTCAGAAACATTACAAACGGGCATAGCTGAGTTTAAGCAATAGTCACGAAGTCATCAAAAACCAAAAATAATAACTACAAGTCGAATTAAATTTTACATACGAAAAACATCAAGAAAATTATGGTATCCATTTAGCTCTCATATTCGAGCATGTCGTAGGTTTAAGATAGTATTACGTAAGTCGACAAGCACAGCAAAATATTTGGTGCCGCTCTGTTGGCAATATACTGTGTGGAAATTATGGACGTTCAGAATATGGCGTTAAAATCGCCTAAACAAAGAGGACGCGTAAAATGAGACAATCGCCATTACATGTTACTTGGCTAGGAAAAAGACTGGGCCTCGGCTGCAACAGATCGACGTTAGAGAACCTGTGTATACCAATATTCATTATAATCTTAAATGATAATAGTGCAAAGCAAAATTATGAGGCATGATGGTTTGTATAATATTATGAACTGATGGCGTCTCTCACTTATAGATCATCCTTACAATTCATTCATATAATGTTTCTTACTGTTGAGTTGTTTACTGGTCTTTTATTGTTTTCAGAGGTTATATTATCCCGTGGTCTGTTATCATGCGTATTCTCTTGCAAATGTTTGTTAACTTGTGCCGAACTCTCGGAGATGTTGAATGTTCACTTATTACCATATACTGTAGTACATGGTACTTCGCTCAATTGTATCTCGATGTGTTGACCGATATAAATATATGAGGAGCGGGCATTGTAAGAAATTCTGTAGGTATTGTCCTCCTGGTCTTGCTGCTATCTCACTTTGCTGTTACTTTAAAATGTAATTGTGTTACTCTTAATTTATTCCTTATCAGAGTTATGGATTTTAGTTACAATGTGGTGTGATTTTGAGCAACAACTACCTGTGTATATGGGCCTTAACCGATTTCTATTTACAGAGAGGGCACTTATTTGCATTTTTTCAGGAGTAACGTCAGTTTTACTTTATTTGCATATGCTGGTTGGACACAAGTAGTATCGCATTTTCCCCTCCCCCCCCCGTGGATCCAGTGAATACTGGAGCCTGCGCCAAGATGGCGACGTCGTGGCTGACGCTCCCCCCCCTCTGGAACCGACAGTGTGCGTGGATGTTGCCGGCCAGGTTTGGCCGCCATCGCGAAAGGTCGTTGACGTCCCCATACCCCCCTCGAACGACAGAGGCGTTGTGAGACTCGGGTGACTGGGTCCGACCGCCGCTGGTGGGACGTGGGCGACCGTCTAGGTTGACGTGGGCGACCGTCTAGGTTGGACATTGGGCGAACCGTTCCCCCCCCCCCTACGGTTGTCTTGGATGGTGAATACGGTGGCCAGATTCGGATTCACGTTGCGTCAGAATTCTGCTTCAGTGGTGTGATTTCCAAGCTCAAATCGGCAGTGAGAAAAACTGTTGTCTCGTCAAAGGATGTTGTGTGACATAGAATGTTGGGACGTTTTGGTGTGTAGCGCCCAAACGAAGCATCGGATGAGAAAACGGAGTCCAGATTCGGAATCTACGTGAAATTTTGGGTTAGGAAGGATGTTTCCAGCGAAATCGGAGAGACCCCCTTTTCGAGCTGAGCGTCCCCCCCCCCCGCTGGTCAGCTTGCTTCGATTTGGGCTTCCAGTGGACGGATTTTGTGGTGTGGCGCTTAGCCTCGTTTTGAAAGCTAACGAGTTGAGACAAATGTCAAGTCGAAACAAAAAGGCTCTGTTTACTATCTGTCTTCGTTCAAAAGTTAGAGCGGTTACAAGATTTTAGGTCGGAGCTCGCTTACCTGAAAAAATCCTAAGTGTCAGAGTGACTTTGTATGGGTAAAATTTTGAAAATTTTCCAAAGTGTGGAATTTCGAAACTGGGACCGTCACCAAAACAGATTTATCATCAAATTTCGGCTGACCCACCCCCTCTGTGTTCAGCTTGCTTCGATTTTGGCTTCCAGAGGACCGATTTTGTCGTGCCATAGCTCGTTTGAAAGCTAAGAGTGAGACAAATTCAGTGAAAGAATCGGCTTGTTCCTATCTGTCTTCGGTTCATAAATATAGTAGCATAGAGCGGTTACAGATGATTTTAGGTCCGGAGCCTAGCTCCGCTTAGTGAAAAATCCTAAGTGTCAGAGTGACTTTGTATGGGTAAAATTTTGAACAATTTTCCGGAGAGATTCGCGCAGTGTGGAATTGTCGACAGTCAGGGGAACCGTCTAAAACACATATTTTCATCCAAATTTTGAAATTTCACTGGACGTCCCCCCTATGGTCAGCTTGCTTCGATTTTGGCTTCCAGTGGACGGATTTTGTCGTGCAATAGCTCGTTTGAAAGCTAAGAGTGAGACAAATTCTGTTTATCTATCGGATTGTTCCTTTCTGTCTTCGTTCAAAAGTTAGAGCGGTTACAAGATTTTAGGTCGGAGCTCGCTTACCTGAAAAAATCCTAAGTGTCAGAGTGACTTTGTATGGGTAAAAATTTGAAAATTTTCGCCCAAAGTAATGTGGAATTTCGTACCTGGGGACCGTCACCAAAACATTTTTTCATCAATATTTTCGCTGACCCCCCCCTCTGGTCAGCCTTGCTGTCCGAATTTGGCTTTCCAGTGGACGGATTTTGTCGTGCCATAGCTCGTTTGAAAGCTAAGAGTGAGACAAATTCAGTGAAAGAAACGGCTTGTTCATATCTGTCTTTGTACAAAAGTTAGAGCGGGTACAAGATTTTAGGTCGGAGCTCGCTTACCTGAAAAAATCCTAAGTGTCAGAGTGACTTTGTATGGGTTAAAAAAATTTGAAATTTTCCAAAGTGTGGAATTTCGATCCTGGGACAGTCACCAATATCATTTTTCCATCAAATTTCGCTGACACCCCCCTCTGGACAGCTTGCTTCGATTTTGGCTTCCAGTGGACGGATTTTGTCGTGCGATAGCTCGTTTGAAAGCTAAGAGTGAGACAAATTCAGTGAAAGAATCGGCTTGTTCGTATCTGTCTTCGTTCAAAAGTTAGAGCGGTTACAAGATTTTAGGTCGGAGCTCGCTCACCTGAAAAATCCTAAGTGTCAGAGTGGCTTTGTATGGGTAAAATTTTGAAAATTTTCCAAAGTGTGGAATTTCGACCTGCGACCGTCACCAAAACATTTTTCATCAAATTTCACTGACCGCCCCCCCTCTGGTCGCTTGCTTCGATTTTGGCTTCGGTGACGGATTTTGTCGTGCGATAGCTCGTTTGAAAGCTAAGAGTGAGACAAATTCAGTGAAACATATGCGGCTTGTTCCTATGCCCGCGTCTTCGTCAAAGTTAGAGGCGGTTACAGATTTTGAGGGTCTACGCGAGCTCGCTTACCTGAAAAAATCCTAAGTGTCAGAGTGACTTTGTATGGGTAAAATTTTGAAAATTTTCCAAAGTGTGGAATTTCGACCTGGGACCTTCACCAAAGTTTGTATTCAAGAAATTTTGTCCGAGAACGAGGGGGGGGGGACGATCAGCGGCAAATTTGATGTGAAAAAATGTTTTGGTTGACTGGGTCCGAGGTCAAAATTCGGAGTTTTTTAAATTTTTCCAAAAATTTTACCCACACGGGTAGTCCAACACTTAGGATTTTTCACTTTGTGGGCATGTTACATGCACATCGTGCTGACTCAGGCTCTCCAACTGTCCGTGGTCATATGAGAATGGTTCATGTGTCATATTGTAAAGAATGTTGAGACAAATCGTTTGCTAACACAAACCGCATGTCGCTACGATGATTAATACTTTCGGAGATAGAGCACTTTTTAAGTTTTCTTCGAGCTATATAAACCACCTCGCCACGGTGTCCCGAACAAAGGTGTGTACACCTCCCATAATAATTGTACACAATTTTGGCTATTTCGGTTTTTTTTTAGGGACAGGTTTAGCATCCGTGTTAAAAGTTTATGTTTTTTTTATAATTATTCTATGGTGGGCTTTTCGAGGAATAAATCGATTTTTTTTCGGAAATTCAACTTCCATATATGGCATGGTAAGAGGTGAAAATAAAAGCTAATTTAACAATCTGTCATTTTGTATAAAATCAAAATTCCATCTCTTTCTAAGTTAATTGGAACCATTTTATAAAAATTTTGCAAAAAAAAGTAAGCTATCATTGAGGTTTCTAGTTTGAAATTCAAATCAACTTCCAATTATGATAGTAAACATGTAATAAACATTATTTCGTGTACCTGACATTGTATCTAGCTATTTTCATACTTGGTAAGTTAAATGAAACGGTTGTTCTATGACTCATATAGCATGCGTCGAAAAATAAAAATCAATCACATGAGGCATAAATATTGAAACTTATATCCAATCTCCTCCATATACGGAATGTACAAGTATCAATTGATTTTCAGGCTGGGCATGAGTCAGCACTCGCACAAGTATTAGTTTGTTGTCGCAAATGTCCTTTCTCAATCTGTCCTTTCGTGGTTCTAATTTAATAGTATGCGTAAAAGATTTTCTCAAACAAAATTGGTTCGATTCGGCATATTTCTTTCAACGGTCCTCGTCTGGATCCTGTGTGCTAACCTCATCTTTCAATATCTATGGAATTCTTTTGAATACTGTTCTCTTTTGAGCAGCGTATGCATGGATTTGGTAGATTATGACCATTGTAGGTGCGTTCATTTTTGTTGCTATGCCGCATCATGCAAGATCCGCGCATGATGAAGCTTCGAGGGACGTTGTCTGTATTTGTGCTTCAATAAAGTTATCGACTGTTAAGGAAACTTACGGAGGAACACCATCAAGGGCCGCTCTTCAGGAGCATTTAGATAAGATGGACTTGATTTTTTGTGTATTTTGTCCATCGTTTTCCTCGATCAGTTTGTAGTTTTGGTAAATGTTTGTTGACGTCTTAACGAATACAAAAGAGGAATTTTTGTAAGAAAAGAGTTGACTATTCGAATATTCTACTTTGGAGAATCTACTGGGGCTAAATGAACTCAGCGATCCCAAGGTGGATTCTGTGACTGCTACGTATGGAGGACAGCTTAGCACAAGATGGACTTAATAATAACGATTAAAGCGAAAACGTGGACAGGTAAGACCGGGCATTCTGGGGGATTCTATAGTTGCAAAAAAGCCTGCAGTTATCAAAATATGGCTCCAGGGCCGTAGCATTGTCAAGAATTTCTAAAGGAAGTCTCACATTTGCTCATATGCCGCAAACATTTGTGACAATGCGCTACATTGGACAGAAAACACTGGATGTGACAATGTTCTTTGATAAACAAGTCATCATACCTTTTTCATGTGAAATAGGAAACATCCGGGATCTAAGAATTTCTTTTGACGTCCAACACAGGGACGTGGGGAAAACCCATGAGCGACCTGTGTCATTGATATCCCATCAAAATTTACTGAAGGAAAGATGAGACGCTGTATCAGCAAGGCAAATATGAATGGGATATACAAAAGCGCTATTCTGGTCTCTCAGTGACAGAAAAACTAACGCAATTTTTTGCAAAGCATCATTCGTTTTTCAAATTTTTCTGGAAATCGATTGCGTTATCGATTAGTGGTCATAATGGATGAACTTTCCGCGAACAATCATCGTTTGAGGCATTATTTCACCATGGAAAATAATTTTATATTGATTTTTCTTAAGAAGGAAATTGGTAGAGACAATAAAAATCTCCGTTTGTTTTCTGCTACTGAATGTCCAAAATTTGATTTGAGACAGCTTCATTTGTAATGTAAGATGGACTTCCAGAATGAGGAAATAAACATCAAACTTCGAATAGATGCGGGAGGAGAATTCCTTAAAGGTATGCGGTAAATATAAGGGTGGTTGTGATCCCATACGGAGCGCAGCTATCAACAAACAAACTTGAGGAAGAAGTTTCAATGACCGAGGTGATAAGAAGAGTATTGATTTTGGCTATTGCGCCCAACTTGCCCGAAAAATTATGAAAATTTAAAGAAGCTTTGGTATAATCTTGAAATTGAAATCGTTTGAGCAATTTCACTCTGTCGCATGGTCTAGATTGTTCTGCAAAATGAGCAACATTCTGTTGGGATTAATGGACACACGCATATGTCTTCATCCTTGTTCGTGTGGTGTGGCATTCATGAGAATGATTGTTGAAAATGAATCTGAGATTGCGAAACAGCCGGCTCGCTGATCAATCTCAGCTGATCCTATAACTCTTGGAGCGGCATCTTGAAAGCAAGGAGTTTTAGGGAATGTCGTTTACATCTGCCTGTTTTTATCCCCTCAAATGTTCGCTTCTCAGACACAGTTGCCGATTTTGAATAGTGGAATCCCTCCCCCCGTTATTGCTATCTCTTCATCGGTGTCGCACCAAATCGACTCTCTTCAATGAACTCCAACGTCCGATGGCCCTGAACGCTGACTTCTGGGTCAAATGCGCTCTGTATTGTTCAACGTCCTTGCTATGCAATGGCGCGCGGTACGTTCCATGGGAACTCAAAGTAGACAACTTCTTCGAGTAATATCGACATATTGCTGATCGATTTGCCCGTTGAATTGTTTGCCAATTTGTGAATGTTTATGAAATTCATTTCGGAGCAGTCATCCAATCATGCTTTCGGTGGAAAAGCTTGATCAAACTTTATTGAGGGTACTGAAGATTGATGTTTTTTCAAGAGGAAGTATTCTTGTCATGTCAGATGTCACCATTTACCTCCAAAAATTACATGCAGTTCATGTATCATGTTTGTGAAGGAGTTATTGCCTTTCAAAATGAATTGCTCTTTGCGGGTCCATGGTCATCGAACAAAGCATCTGAAAGCGGTGCACCATGACTTTTCAGACGCTTAAAATGGCAAAATTAACAAGGTAGCAAATGGCTCATACCAAATTTCGGGGGACAATCTTTTAAAAGCAATTGTGGCATACGCTAATAGTCAGAATCTGTAATAACATTGCAACAAAGTAGAACCGTTTATGTTTCTTTTTTAAAAAGTCGCGCTCATCAATACAACTTGTTCATGTTTTTCCTAAAAAGTAGTCTGTTTTAGATCGTTACTCATTGAGCCTATAATGCAATTATTATCTGGCGAGTGAAAAATTGTGATTTCATTAAACCCACGGGTGAAAGATTCGAGAAATGACAGCTGGTAATCAATTTGATAATTGTACTTTCCGTAGTATGGAAGTTGGATATAAGTTTCAAATATTTTTAAGGGTGCTCTCTGTGATTTGGATTTGGCTGCTATTTTTCAGTCAGCATATATGGGACTATAGAAACAACCGGTTTTCTTCATTTAACTTACCAAAGTAATGAAAATATGCTGGATTACAGCGTCGATGTCAGCGTAAGCAACGAAATAATGTTTATTTCATGTTATACTTTCCATATATGGAAGGTGATTTGAATTTTGGAATTTCGAAACTAGAAAACTCAATGATAAGCTTGTACTTTTTTGCAAAATTTTTATAAAATGGTTCCATAGAAACCTTAGAATAGGATGGATATTTGATTTATACACTGCATTCGCCGATGAGTTTACTTGCGCCATGGGGGGCCAATGAAGGATGTTACGGGCATGGCAAGCACTGCCTAGCTTGGTTTGACAGATGTGTAAATTAGCGTTTATTTCACCTCTACCTTCCATATATGGAAGTTGAATTTCGAAAAATCGATTTTTCTCGAAAAGCCCTCAATAGAATATTTTAAAAATTACATAACTTTAAACAGGATGCAAAACTGTCCCTAAAACCGTTGACAAAAGTTGTGTACAATTTTTTGAGGGTTCAACCTTGTTCGGGGACACCGTGCCCGACAACGCAAGTCTGATCACTTCATCGAAAGACGAGGTAAGCGACGGTCGTCGCTCTGAGCTCCCGATATCGGGTTGCAAAGGACTCTATCTTTTGAAGTAGGCAAGCTATCTTCTTACTTCAAAGTTTGTGTGATAGAGTTTGATAGTGTCTTTACTACTGATAAAATTTTTTAAAAGTAGTATGAGTAGTAAAATGCGGAATTTTTTAAAAATT
>CAJQUW010008388.1:0-57500 GCA_907163375.1 Prostheceraeus crozeri
CAACATACCAACCGGCGACTCTGACCTAAGAAACAACTCATGCAATCATTGAATTTCATTCATCTCTCGAAATTTTTTTCACGTCGTTTTCTCTTCGCATCAGGAATGTCTAACTTCATGGCTTCAGTAAAAACATTAGTGATTCCGCTTCTTTTGCAATCCAGAGTCTTTTCATACCCTCTATCACCATTCTCTAAAACGACTTTGCAAACAACATCCAACCGGCAACTCTGACCTGAGAAACAACTCATGCAATCATTGGAATTTTCCATCATCTCTCGAATTTCACGTCGTTTTCTTCGCATCATGACTTCACATCGTCAAGAAAAACCTTGATGATTCTGGCTCCAGTTGCCAACAATCTGTCCACACCTTCTCATGATAATACTCCACAGGGTGCAACAACGTAACACCAGCAGACAGCAATGACCTGAGAAACAACTCATGCAATCATCATCGGAATTTTCCATCATCTCGCGAAATTAACGTCGAATTTTCGTTGCAAACACAACTTCGACAGCGATCGGCAATACATATAAATTGAATTCCTGACTTCACTTGCCAACCAAGGTAGGTCCACTACTCTTCTCATGATTCAGGTACTTAGGAGGCACGCCCGTTCATCTAACATTCATATACCGAGCCCGACACCCCCCCGCCCCCCCTCGCCCCCCTCCCCCCTTATCCGTATGACGATAACATTCGGCAGCTCGCATAGACACCCGTAGTCTGACATTCATTTTGCAACTCCACTGCACTCTACTCCCGCGTTGTCTAAATTCTTGCCTTGGAAACCTGATTTTCAGACATCGGGCCTGTGTTCAGGGGGACGCACAATAGTATTAGACCTTCAGTGTGCTCTCAGCGTCATGAATTTTAAGACATCTGGGTGCCGCTCCCACAACTCAGTCGTGCTGAATTATCTGATACCTCGAGCGCGAGAAATGTACCTTGATGGATGCGGTTGCCTCCTGGGTCGCCAATGTATTCACTAATAGACTTGACTCGTGCTGTGAATCATAGGCCCTCGCGCGCAGTTGATTAGTGAAAGTGATCAAAGCACAGAAAAAGTTATGGAAATGCAAGAAACATACAAGCAATCCATCTCATATCTACAAATACCGATACGATTAAGCTTCATGCTCGTTCAAATGACGGTCATCCCAACCACAATTTGCATCCTGATATTCACCATCATATATTTAAACTGCGGGATAATCCTCTACAAAGGAAGATTTCTGGTATGAGAGTTGTCATCTTCATATCAATGGCATCATCGGATATTCACACGAAATTCTGTGGTAACTATAGCTCACCTGCCCCATCCCAAACCTGCTTGATCATTCGTTTTTTTATTTGCTCTCATTTTCCAATTCGAAATCTCAGAATTCAAGTAGCCTCGCATGTCGTCTATTAGTCAGGGGACGTTCGATGGGTGGGTAAAGCTTAGTTTGTGCATTGAGGCAGGAATCGTCAAGAGTGTTTGTTGGCCACCCTGTGGTTTTAACTGCCATTGTTACTAGCATGCCAGATCCACAATTGAAATGATGCTCTGTGAGCATAGATCTGAGCACTGCTACTGGACCAAGTCACTTTATCTCGGAGAAGTAAGGCTTCTCAAGCTCAGAGTTATTCCTAGTTGCTCTCTTGATGAGTTTTGAAACGCTACGTGAGAATGATACATGAGGTTTGGAGCAACTGCGGGCGCGTATTGATTGAGGCAGTAGGGGCCTACTAACAAAGTTTTCTGGCTAACAGCTCTGAAGATATGAATCTTCGAAATACTGTTTTTCGTCAAAATGGTGAAAATAGTAGTATGACTGATTAGCTGCGTGAAATTTGTCTCCGGCCAGATTTTGCCCTGGGCTAGTTAACGCCCTTGTTGTTTGAATACATCTGGGAAAGATAAAATTGTGAATGTATGCGAGTAAGTTTGGTTCCACATATTGAGGCATAATATTCTGCAAAGTATTATTTCCTATACCTTCCCCAACTACAATCAACCCAAATACCTTATGCCAACCGTTCTTCTTCTGGTCTAGTGGGGAGAGCAGGTCACACTGGATGTAAGGGGTCATGATGCAGGTAGGAAGTGTGGAGTAACTCTCCTCGATATATTTTCACTACCTACATAATCAAAATTTCAATCAACAATAATCCCACCTAAAAGCCGAATACTTAAAACCTCCTTTTTTTTTGACATCCATTTTTAATCTTATTTCAAACAAAAAACATCATAAACTCACTAGACTTATACCCCTACCTTTAAATATTTTTAATATCATAATGCGACTCATATAATAACAATCGGGGGGGTATCCACCTTCAACACAACTCATACCATTTCTCTCATGCATCCATCATTATCTTCTACTCCTTTAAATCTTCACTCCATAACTATATCGCTTCTAAACACCCCCATATATTACAATACATATAAATCAAAACACCACCAAAACAACACCCAACCATCCCCTACCCTACCCCAAACCATTTACGACCCAAAAACCCCACCCTTCTCACTTATCTCCACCCCACTCCCCTTTATACTAACCACAACCTCTCAAAACTTCTATTTAACCAATCAAACACCCCGACTTACACAAACCAGAACAACCCAATCAACCCAACCTATATACTAACCCTCAAACTAAAACACCACCCCACCAACCAAAACACCTATTCCATAACAAAACTAACCCATTTTTCATCTACCCTACCAAATATACACGCTGTACGATGTTAAGATTGTTACTATGTAACAACTTTATAGTTTTTAGTAGAATTGGGTGAAACTGGTGAATTAATCTGTTCTCGTGGCCTTGATAGCTTGCATGCATGTCAGGCCTGAGTTGTGCTGTTGTCTTTTGATTGTGCTCTGCAAATGATAGTGAGTTGGATCAGATTGAGACAATAACTATCAACGTTTTGACTACTGTAAAGAATTGTCGAAAAATAACAATTTTTTTGCAGAATTGGTAAGGCTGTGCGTTTGATTGCGCCGAGGTTGCTTTCCCAATGCCTGGCTAACTGCCAGTTTGGTTCGAATTGAGGCAAGCATTGACAAGGCCCTTTGGGTTGTCGATGCGCTGCCATTCAGATACAGATCCACAACTGAAACTGTAACCGGAAAATGCATCCATCCGACCAAGCACTTTTAACTCGTAGAAACCGCTTTTCCGCCCAGAGTTCCCAATTTTCCTCTTGCATTGTGAAACGCTCTATCTTAACATGACACTGAGAAGATGTGGACAAGTTTGATTGTGAATTGAGGTATTTCAGTCTGTCATGTACACAGACCAGTTATGTTTGTATAAAGATATTCTTGTCATTTTTGGTTGTGAAGGCTTGCTTATAAATGCGTGAAGTGAGCTAGGTTGGTGGTGATTGAAGCAGTATTGACAATTTTTTTGGGCCTGACACAGGAGGTTCATGGGTCATCTGTGGGGAAAAATTATTAAAAGTGAACTCCTTTTTAGTAGGACGAAAACGTTTTTTCATAAAAGTACGGTAGGGCAAAATATGCATGCATGCGCATTATACAAAGCCAACGTTTCTCGCAGTCCTCTGTCCATACTTTCAAGTCGCAGTAAAAAACACTAACTGCAAAACAGGGCAACAGCCTAAAAAAATAAAAAAACAGCAAACAACTACTGCACAAAACCCTGCACAACAACCAATAACCGGACAACAAACAAACAATAAAACCAATCCCTACTAAACAAAACCTCTGCCAAAACAAAAAACAAAACCAAGCACTGCACACTCCAAAAAAACAATCTACCTACTGCAAAAACCCACAAAAACACAACTGCAACTCACACTAAACTGCAAAAAACCACTGCACCAAAAAAAACCCAAAAAATACAGCAAACAGCAACTCAAAAACACACAAATAAAACAACTAACAACTTTGCAAAACAAATAACCACCAAACCAAAATAAAAACGTACCTGACTGCAAAAACGGGGGGGGGGGTGGGGGGGGGGGGTGGTGGGGGGTGTGTGAGTTTGGGTGTAATTTAAGGGGTCTTTGTGTTAGAATAAGACACAGGTGTTGTTAAGTGGCAAGACAAGTAAGGATGTCAATAACATAAGGTCTAGCATTTCAACAGTCTCCTACTGCGTCCCTGAAGCTGACAGAGACTGTCGAAACCTTAGACCTTATGTTTGACTTACCTTACTTTATTGAAACATTCATTCTACTAAGGGAAGTTGACGTCTTATATTTCTCCACACAAATGAGTAATGGCAAATTTAACTGTCGGGCGTGTGCTGTAAAGTGATAAATCTTTTTTGTAAAATTGGTGAAAACATGTTAGTTATTGCGTAAAATGTTTTCTCAGGACAGATTTGTCCGTTTGGGTGTTGCTGTTTGAAGCGATCTAGAGAATGACACTAAGAAGGGATGCACCAACATTTTAAGCGAAATTATCTATAATTTGAATGCTTTGGGTATTGACTGATTTTATTCAGTGAAACTTTTTTATTAGGCAGTGGATATTACATACACGCGGTATTGAAGCCGGTACAAAAGTTTTCCATATCTATCAACACGCCTAATGTTTACTACCTACAAGCATGGCTGCAGATCATTCAATGTGACAAAAAAATTGCGTCAGAATGTGTCTTGACTCGCTGCTTGTCTTGCTTAGCCTTGCTTGGTTTATCTTCGTCTTCGATGTTTTCTGAGATACTTAGTGATTTCTTTGAAGAGAAGCAAACTTATTTCCTACGGTGTTTCGAAACTCCTAATGTAACAAAGTTTAATTTAGTGCTTTATTTAATGTAGATACTTTCTTACCAGCTTATCTATTAGGTAGTCAGTCTTGCTGGCTAATTCGGTGTAATAGCCGCCAGATTAAAATTGTTCCAGCTCAGCCAGTGAAATAGCCATTACCTATTAATTTTCTGCTAAAAGTCAGCCGGAAAAATGGATTTCTCTCCAAATGTGACATTTTTGTGCGCTCGCTCCACTTGCGAGTCGTACATGAATTATTTAACGCAAAAATACCCTCTTTTATGAGTTTTCTGGATTTTGTGTTTTTTATTTGTTTTCATTTTGACCTTCGATGTATTTTAGTCGCCACTACATGCATTTCTCTTTGTAGAAATAGTTGAATGAACGACCTACTTTCAATTGTTGTCGATACATTATTTAGTACGAAATGGCTAATATTTTACTAAAAAACATGCCGAAACGTGTCTCCACGATGTCATAAATAACCGCAAAATTGCTCAAAATCGATCTGTAACGATGCTGTTACGTGTATGTATGCTTGCATTACACCAGCTGATGTCGTTCTTAAAACACATTAAATTCACCAAACTATATTTATATCATCAATTTCGTTAAGTCTGAAGTACAATTTCACCATTCAACTTGTATATTATATTGGAGCACGTGTCATTTCAGATAAATATTTTGCAGCTGACTAAAATTAAACTTCGCTGATTATTGTTACCATAGTGACGCTTGCAAATGTAGCAGCAGTGAATTACGGCGGACTAAAACAATTAATATCTTAGATAGGGATTCTCTATGTAAAACAGCATTTTTTGGCTGATGATTATGCGTCAAATATAAAAGTGTCCAAAGAGATACATATCAAGATAAAATACTCATACCTTAATCTGCATTTGAGCAAAAATCTGGACCTCTACCCTCTATTTGCACGGTTCAGCCCTTATTGTCGACTTAGCACCCCGACTATAATTGAAGGTTGCATCACGAGTGTCGATCGAGGGCGAAGCCCGAGAATTGCAACCGAATTGTTACACTCTGTTGCAAGTGATTTATCACCACACCACACCACAATTAGCGGATTTCTATGTAATTGCCTACAATATGCTAGGAATCTACACTTAATTGTTCCACAATGAATGGCATAGAAATCGTCTTTCAAACATAGATATCTATAACCAACGATTTAGGCTGACCAACTGTCTGTCGATGTGGCCTGGATTGGGATTGTTCAGAGAGCGTCGTCAGATAAATGCTCTCTCAGCGCTATTATAGCGTTCTCAAGCGAAGGTGTTTCAAACAATAGCACTGTCAGAATAAATTTCAGATATTGCTAGCGAAAATAGTCATTGGTTTGATAACATAGACACTTTGATCTTAACAATAGCAACTGTCAGCTGATCATGACGTCACAATACGAAAATATCATGGAAAGCCGAAATTCTCATAGATTCTTGATGAATGTTTCCTAACCATGATAAAGTTTTTTCAGATGTCGCATTGTTTATTAAGCGTCTGAAAAACAGCTATCTTAGTTTCCCATTGCCTTATTTGTCAAACTCGGGTTGGGACATGGTGCTGAAAGAGAACAGTTCATACAGGACATAAGAAATGTTTGCGTGTGACACAAGTAAATAACTTCTGGTCTCACAGTGCGACATCTATGATTCACACAGCTAATGAATTCGTCAAAGAACCTGATGCTATCTGATGATCTGATGTCTATGATTTTATCCCTCTTCAACAGTTGAAAAAGGAGATATGCATCAACTGCACTTACACGAGAACACAATGCAAGTAATTTAGAACTTCATGTCGATGTAACCGAAACTGCCACAATTAATGCATATGCATGGTCAGAGTGTAACAATTGAACGTTGACGACTAATAGCCACAAAATTGGACGAGAAATACAGAGGCATGTATGTATCACTTCAAGAATCCACTACAATTGTAAAAATTCTGACCCTTGAAACTCGAGTCAAGCAGTAATGCTTATTTTAGCTTGTTGATGAATTTATCTCAAAAATTTTCGGTGGGGGAGGGATGATGGGGGCGGCCGACCAACCCACCTCCCCCTCGGTACGCCCCTGATCTTGACTCTATGATTATGATAAGAGGCAGAATGAACTAATGACAGAACATGCTTAACAGATGCATTTGAAAAGTCATTCATTGAAGGATTGCTTTATGCCCATCAAGTTGCATAAACCAAAACCGTAAGTTACATGCATGACACAAAGATATAATGCGAAATATATTTGTCACAAATCAATGATATAATGTTGTTCTCACTTGTGCTTGTAACTTCATTGTCGGGTATTTTTGGAGTAAGATGAATGTCTCCCCTTGCACCTTCAAGACAGCTTTCGTTGGCTTTGTGTGTGCTGGTAGGCTTCACAGCAACTAAACATGCAAAAATAGGAGAATAAACTTAGTAGTGCAAAATGGGCCAAAAAGAGGACAATGAAACTGTTTTTCGAATAGCTTATTTAACTTTGACTATTTTCTAGAGGTTCTGATGAATTGAAACTCTTAACGAATAAAAATCAAAAATTTACCAAGATTTCAATAATTTTCAAAGAAGCTGTGTCATGAGCTTCTTTACGATTTCTGGGATTCGATTAATTGTAATCAAATTTCAAATTCTTCAACCGAAGAAACAGCACTCAAGTAGTATTTGTGGCAGGGAGAAAATAAATCTCTTCGATCAAACAAAGCATAAACTCAAATTGGTGAACATTGGTCTGCGCTATGAACGTCATTGAATAAACCTTAAGTCATGAAGCTGAGTAAAATTGTGACATTATTGCTCCATTGAAGCTGATTTCATTTTTGACATCCATGTCTATTTGCAGTCCGACAGTGTAAAACACAATTTCATGAAGGTCTTTGTAGGAAATCATACGTCAAATCGAAAGTAATAGCGTGTGGACAGCAGACAAATGAACCATTCTTTCACTCTTAGATGAAATTGACTTATACGTTACTCTTCGTCATTCAAGACTCCAGGTGTAGTTATTGGCATATGCAAAGGTGCACATTCAGGGAGGCAGAGATCAGTCCTTCTACATACGTTTAACTAAATGCTAAAAATTCGCAAAAAATAGGTGCGGGAAAAAGAAACCGTATGTCATTTAACGATCGAGACAGGTATCTCATGCTGTCCAGAATCCTGATGGACGAAGTCGAGAAGTTCATAAATATATGTGAGCAAAAGAAAACGCAACTTTTCTATACCATTCGGCATTCAAGTTTGACAAACCGGCAATCAACTTTGACAAACCGGCATTCAACTTTGACAAACCGGCATTCAACTTTGACAAACTTTTATGGCACGGTCTACACTTTTATCAACTTTGAGAAGTAACTATATTGATTTTTCATTAATCAATTATATCTAATCACTAAATTAACAAAATATGCAATTAATACTTAATTACATTTTCAGCTTCATCTCATCAAACCCACTGGTTTTATAATTCAATTTCGATGGTATTCTAACTCTAAAGAGAGGAGAAATTCTTTCAACTCTGAAGAACTTTACTTCTGCAACGTTGGGCAACAGACGGTTATGGAAGTCGCTGTAAAGGCTCTCTTGCCACGCACTTTGCTGCAACACGGTCTACCTCTAGATAGAATCCTCGAATTTTTCACGTGTTAGTTCTTGGAAACTCTGAGGTACCAAACTGCAAAAAGACGACCTTCTCTATATGCAGCTAGAGACTGTGCAGCTTCACGTATGGCACAAGCATCCAACTCTGGCTGAAGTAAATCTCTCGCAGCTGACGTTTGTTGCAGGCTTTGAGGACACTGAAGGCACCCTCCACTGGGTTGAGCTGGGGTGATGGTAAGGAGCATCGAATCTCCGAATCTCGTGCTAGCTTGCTGGACTCCAATAAAATTTGTCACCACATCTATGTATTCGGGTATTGTCCATATAAATGACACAAGCCTCACCTCCAATTAAAGGCAGACAATTCTGTCATTGAACTCCGCGAAGTGAGCCGCCGCTCCCCACAACATAGCCCCTCGTGGTGAATGATTGCCACCACTGGTCATCAACGGCTAAAAAATGATGTTGAATATTCTTTCCCCGACTGGTTTTACGAAATCCTCGTCATTGCTCGGGAACCAATTCGGCTCCTTCCTTGAGTTCGTCTGGTGTATAAATCAACGACTGTTTGTTAGCAACTTCTGAAATGTATGATTCTTTCAATGCACCATATCACTCAGTTCAATCCAGTGGAGGGATTCCACAGCGATTTTTATGAGTACTTGAAATTTTCAAATGCGAAATCAACATACACTGTAATTACTTGAAAAAGTTGATAAAAGTATATTACTACGTGTACATGCCAAAACATTTTGTCAAGGTTGAATGCCAGTTTGTCAAAGTTGATTG
This sequence comes from Prostheceraeus crozeri, assembly GCA_907163375.1. Taxonomy (NCBI): domain Eukaryota; kingdom Metazoa; phylum Platyhelminthes; order Polycladida; family Euryleptidae; genus Prostheceraeus; species Prostheceraeus crozeri. Next base: position 9,149 of record CAJQUW010008388.1, read on the forward strand.
CCGGCTTGTCAAAGTTGATTGCCGGTTTGTCAAACTTGAATGCCGAATGGTATAGTTTTCCCATGGTTCTGTCAAACCAAATCTCCCACTCTACCCAATCAGAAAGAAATGAAGATTCTTACTATAAAAAAGGAGCGGGAAAATGGCGAGCATTAACGATCGAGACAAGTCTCCCATACTGCCTAGAATCCAAATGAAACAATGCGGAGAGCATTTTATCACATCGGAAAAATGTCGGTTCTTGTTATTATCGATCGAAGCAAGCCTCTCAATCTGAAGAAATTCACGCCCAAAAAGTAGGAGTGGGAAAAGATCATGTCGACAATCTAATAATCAAGGCAAGTCTCTCACTCTTCCTATATAAAATAATTTGGTGGAACCAATTTCCCAATAAGAACTGGGTTCGGAAAAAGAAAAGGCCTCACTATAACTCGAAAATTTATCTCACACTTGGCCCACTGAAACACGGTAAATTCGATCGATTCCGAAAGCATAGGAGTAAGTAAAGGAAAGCGTCGACCATTAGATGACCGAAACAACTCTCACTGTGCCCAATAAAGTCCCATAATCAAAATTGTGTTGATTTTTTGGGCACAAAATATTGCCTACTTCAAAAGGACTTTGTCAAGTGGTACATGTCTCAATACACGCATTTATTCCTCAATGAAGTATGGCAAATTCCCAAAAATAGGAGATCTTAACCAAGAAAATAGAAGAAATTCCTAGGAATGATACGAAAAATAGGAGTTCTGTGAGGCATGTCTTGACAGTACGTGCTGATTATGCACCAACTGCGATATACACAAAACTTTACACAAGGGACAATAGATCGATGACACAAAATTGTTTGCTCTTCTTCCTGTAGATTTTGTGTTGTCCACCTTTACAGTGAGTCTCATAAGAAATCTCCGAATTAACATTTGTTGAACAAACTTCCCATCTGATTGGAACATTCGATGACATTTCTGGAATACTAACATTGATTCTAGGTACTTCTATTCTTCTCCCCCCCCCACATTTTTCAAGTTTTCCAAAATCATCAAATTTCGCCAAAGTTAGTCACATCGGGTTTAGAATAGACTTCATCTGTCACAGTGACACTACAACACGACTGAGAAGTCTTACTTGAACCCTGGGATGAAGGATTGGTGCCTTGGATACTCTGTTAGAATACAAGGTACAGCTGTGATCATGAACTTCGTGTGATTGTTGTCTACAGACAAATGACGGGCAGTTGTCTAATTCTGAGGCTGTAAATGTTCTACAAGTCAGATAAGAAGAGTTTTACACACTCAAAACTATGCCACATCAGTGAGAGCAGGTAGGACCAAGAGAAGATCGTTGACGATGCAACACTTCCGGGTGTCAACAACAGGAATGTGGGGGGAAAAGAATAGAAGTACCTGATTCTATAATTGCATCATATAGTGACGAGAATTCTCAGTAAAAACATCATTAATGTTAACGTTCACAACAAAATCAAAATGTCTTGAAAAATAAGAAGTCTTGCAATCACTTATTGCTTGAATTCTTTCTATTAAATACAAATACAGTGCATCTTCGATTATCCGGATGGTCAAAACCCAATAGGTCATTCAAAGATCCGGATAAGCGAAATATCTGGATAAGAGAATTTTTAAATCCCATGTTAGCAAAAGCTTGTGGGCTTAGGTCGAAGACATTTGATTATATACCAAGATCCCTGTAGAATATGATCTACATATATCCATATAATCTGTATGTATACATCCATCCTGCATATCTACGTGTAATACTTGATATACTTGATTCCGATTCTTCGACTGTTTAATGAAATTTCGAGCATCAATTGTACATGTTTGCTATACAGGGTGACTCAAAAGTCTTAATCGGGTTTCAAATTGAGATTTCTCTGTAAGTATTTGCACTACAAACTCAATTTTTCGTTTATACTGTAGACGAAGAACCAGAATTTCCAAAGAGACTTGCATTTTTACAATATATGCTGGAAGTGAGCTCCGGTTAACTTCATTACAAAGAATGACTCTTTTTTGAAAGTTTTTCAAAAGTCTTGTTGATCGTGACTTTCGTCACGGACTGGACTGCTTCTGCAATCTTCACTCGCAGTTCTTCGTTGTCTGTTGGCCTATTCTTGTACACCATCTCCTTGATATGACCCCACAAAAAAATATCAAGAGGCGTCAAATCTGGGCTCCTAGCTGGCCAGTGGATGGGACCGTTCCTGCCAATCCATCGATTAGGGAATTGGATGTTGAGAAATTCTCTCACATTCAGACCCCAATGAGGAGGAGCGCCATCTTGTTGGAAGACTGTCGTGGAAAATTCTTCGTAGTCTTCAGATTCAGGAATGAAATAATCCCTCAGCATCTCGAGATAGGAGTCTTTCGTCACACGTTGTTTCAAAGAAGTAAGGTCCGAATGATCCTGGTCGCAAAACCATGGCCGCCCAGACACACCAAGCCTTTCGACTTTAGAGGAATCCTCGTCACATAAATGTGGATTCTCATAGTCCCCAAATCCACACAGTTGTGACTGTTAATTTTTGCCATTCAGATGAAAGATGGCCTCGTCAAAAAACATAGCTTGTGATGAAGCTGGATCATCACATAGCCGGCTATTTCTTCAAAACTGAAGCCTTGTTCATAGTCGTCTGGCAACATCATGAACACGGAAATGAGAAATGATTTCGTGCCAATTGTTCGCTTTCAGAGTACGTCGAACAGTCTCGCGTGGAATGTCAGCTGATTGGCTGCATCCCGCACCGACGATCTGGTTGATCTCAAACTCCTCTTTCAACGTAAAACATCATCCTCCATCAAAGGATGGGCACCCACTTCGCTCAGCCGTCTTGACATAACCCGTCCTCAGTAAATTTCTTAAACACAAGTCGGAATGTGGCTTATCAGAAGGTGGCTTTGATGTGACATTTCTTTGCCACTCCGTCGGGCGGTATTTACGACTCTGCTTCGCCATAAGCAACACAACGTTGATCCGATCTAGCACAGATAACATCACTGTTCCATGATAAAAGTGAATATCAGCAGCTATTAAGTACTTAACGTTTCCGAAATCAGTCTTTTCACAGATAACTATGCCTATGCTTCAATTCAACGACATTTTGACGTCATCATAACTTATTGAGCTAATGTAGAATTCGAAATTATCATAGGTACCAATCACACATACGGAATGATAGCTTTAGCATTTCTTCTTTTTGTCCTTCTTCATATGCCTCGACCGTATTATAACTTCCGCTATTATTTCAATGACGCATGTGCTTAAGTCTTGTTCACACTTAGCAGGTCACTGAATCCAATCAAATTTAATGAGAATAATTAGCATGTGGTTTGTAGTCAATGAGAGAGAACAAATCGTCGAAGCGGACATATGTTATCATCACCATTTGATAAATTGGTTTGACCTCCACTTTTAAAATGAAGATGAAGCAAGATAGGTTCGACCCTCTTAACCTGGATTATTTTTTCACAAATTGCTGATATGTTAGCTAAAATTCTGGTCTCTTCCTCTATAAGTATATATTGTACGAAAAATTAAGGTTGCTTTCCGAGTGTAGTGCGAATTAACGTTACTGCAGGAAAATCCTTGACTTGAAAACCGATGAAGACTTTTGAGTCACACCCTGTATATTCACTGTCGCGTTCCTATTTAAAGCACATAAATGCACGGTACACAACGACAAAACCGTGGACTGAGACCGATCGATTATTGAAAGAGTGAATTTATCAGAGCTGTATCACCACTTTGGAGTCATGCATTAAGAAACCTTACTAAAAGAGATGCTCCAATTATTTAACTGCTTGCCTATTATTTGACTCTGGTGAGAACCGCACATTGAGGAAAAATTAATTGCTGGTAAAGCAAGAGTACTTCGTGTATGTGTTGCCTAAAGAGGAGAGCAATGATAAAATGAACATTTGATTCCATGTATGTACATGTACATGTTTTGATGGAATCACGGAGAATCGAACGGATTCTGAAATTACGTCCGGATAATCGAAGATGCACTGTATACACTTGTTGCACAATTAAAATGTTTAAAGTAATTGAAGATTTTAATGTGCTATGTGTAACTCGACTCTGATGGTCGAAGGTCCCCGTCCTCGTGGAAGACCGTGGAAGACATCGCTCCAAATCGTCAATGAGGACATGGTGGAGCTGGGAATATCTGCGAGTGATGCTCAACAGAAGAGGAAAAGAAAAGACGTTTAAAAGGAAATAATAGTTAAATGTAATAAGATTGTAAATCGTACAAACAAATTTACATTCTTTCACTTAATTTTCGATATATTTGATTAACTACTTCATTTTTAGCCTAAGATCATATCCTACATCTATGGGTCGGCGGTCCGAAACTGACATTTTTCACAATAGCAAGTCTATTTGTGGACCAAAAGCGACGGTCATCATTAACTGCTTGATTGCAGCAACTGGTTTTAGGACAACTTCATTTACTATTGAAGAAATAACATACCGGTACTAAGTCTCGATTAAATGAATAAATACAAAATCATGGAATGTGTCTTCATGCAGATTTAACGAATATTCGCAGACGATTATTACAGGGGTGAGCCGCCATGTTTGTATCTCTGACACATTTTGTCACATACCCATGGGCGCAACTGTCACATTTTGTCACATATTGATGAAAACCCATGGCCAAAATTTGACATATGCCACTGCGCAGAAGATTGGCAGTTATCAATTTTGCATTAAATGATGATTTTTTTCAGTAGAGCATTTGACGTAATATTCATAATATATATCAAACGGGGTTGTAACGGGACAAAATCGTTTATAATCGTTAATTTCTTAATTGAGTTACATAATTATCCTGTTATTTGTATAGAGTTTCCATATGGGTTGGTCTACGTTGCACAGTCGCTAATGTGCTTGGTCTAGCGCGCATCTTTCGGTCAGAGGTTCGTCTCCGAACCCCGAAAGTGCTCATTTGCAGTTAGTGAGGATAGGGCATCCGGACTAAAAATATCACAAGTCTCGCATCGAATTGAAAGTCTGGACTGACAGTCAGCACCATCCTAGCCCTTCAATATGGTGGAGAGGTAGCGGACGTTAAAGCATCATTTCATAGCGCCCCATGGAGATATTTTCTATTGAAGGGTGTACAACATTATTCCGAGGAATGTTGGTGTTAATAACGAAACATAGCGTGGCAAAACCGGGGGACAACATGTTTAACTTCGTCTAAAGTGAATAATGATTGCACTAAAATATCATTTGTAGTCTTCACAATTGATCGTACTTTTTATAGCGCTCGAGATTATTTTTTTTGTTCAATACTTATGGCAAATATGATTGCTTCTAATAAAACAATGTGAATTCCACAGTCCTCATCATTTCCATCACAAAGAGAGGAAAACTTCGTTGTTCAGGTGAATAACTGTCCACTCACTTTTTTTAGCTGGGATTACTGTGTACTTTTGCTCTGTAGACAGATTCTTGTGGGTAATATATAATACAATGCGCGTGGCATTTCATAGGAAGTATACAATTCACAGTGACTCCTACGATCTGGACTATGTACAAATATAAGAAACATATGGCCACATACCTTGAATGTCACAATTGTGGCTATCACATAGCATCTCGAAAGTCAACTTTAAAACGTTGTGCCAAAATTAACCAACCACGACTTGCATGGCAAGTACAAGTTGCTATTTGGAGCAAGAAAGGGGGAATATCAATCTTGCATATCCCTAATACAAATTATCACCGCAAAGAATGCAGGAACATTAGAATAAAAATCATTCTGGAATATAGGAAAAGGTTGGACGCTTACAATCATTTCAAACGAAAGTTAATGCTCCTCTGATGACTTTTTGTTCATAATTTGGTCCAGAATATTTTTTCCTGTGAATCTTGTCACATTTTTGTCACACAGACAGCCGATAAAACACACATTTTGTCACATTTTATTTGTGTGAGATGAAAATTTGTCACATATTACATTAGGATAACTGCATCCTACTTGGTTGCTCTTTTTGTTAAACGATGCTGAAATTATGAGAATAGGAGAAAACAATTTCACTGTTTTCGATATCAGTGACCTCAAAATGTCAAAGCTCCTGTACTTGGCCTTCCCTGGTATCAAATCAATGTTTGTGATGACGTATTCTTCCAACTATTCATTCGCTATTCAAGAAGCACAGCTTTTTTTAAAAGTTAGCATGTTATTTGTGAGGAATAAATGCGATTAGGCAACCATTGGATCGATAAAGGACCACGCGGCAACCATTGTAGCTGCCGAGTCGGGTATGTTACGTGGGTATAACTTTCTAGACTTATGTACTTAATTACTTCTATGCGAGAGTTTTTTATAGCAATGTATTAAAGGGAGCATCAATTTGTTCCCTCTCTCTAGCCATGTTCATGTTGTACAGCAAACGCAGACACATGCTAACTTCATAAACTAACTTGTGAGATGCTTGTATAGCCCGTTGTACCTCAAAAAGCTAAGCGGACTTGTGGCTTATCCACGGTGACAGCATCACATCAATTTTGAGGACAAGGATTCAATCGCAAAACTATCAACGGAGTTTCATTACATTTTACCGGTAATACTTTACTGAAGCTAATGACAAATCGCTGGGGAAAATGACACGTCATCTTTAAAGTGTATTAAGAATGCCGGAAATTAAAGCATACAATCTGCATCCTTCCAGCAAAAATCTAAGGGTTTGTACACTGACGGTAACCTAAGTAGCGCCTTGCGTTATCAGAAATGCTGCTATTTGATATTTGGAGCATGAGATTATCCCATCTGAACAATGAGCCTGCATAATTGATGTTGATACGGCGTCCGATTATGGAAAGAAAATGGGGATCTATGAGACGAGCGACTTATACCGTTGGCCCGGGACACAGTGAATCTTTGAGAATAGCAGCATGCAAGGAAAGCTGCCAAATTGATTGAAGACACTCTTGCCGATAACGGGATTTGCCAGAAGCGATGATGGAAATGTGAGATCTTGGGATGCCACGGTTTCGTTGCTCCATCTGTAAGAAACTTTTTTCGTCAAAGTCGGCGTTAAAAACGTGAAGATACCCATCAAGAAGCTGAGTGCAGAGGCGGAAGAAAGTAACAGCTCTGTGTTAAGGACCTGAGTTCAACGAACTGTTGCAGACCCACCATCTTGAGAGATATTGAGCTCAATGTGTCGACTGTCGGTGACGGATGCGATCAGATGATGAATCGGGTCCTTTTAGATGCGGCATTTGATGTTTCACTTAACAACTTAACTGCATGACTAACATCTGAACTCTAGGGCAACCAAATGGAAGCAATGAGACATGAATGTGAAGTCTAATTGGATGGCAGTGAAATACAAACCTGACAGTTTTCAGATTGGATGACGAGTTACACAAGTGACCCCACGCTAAGCCATAAATCTATCAAAGCTCCTATCCAAAAGCAATAAAAGCTAAGCTTACCATTTTCTGCTCTTTTCCTGTGAGCTTTTCCTTCCACATGCTGCTTGAGAGACTCTGGTGAATTCAATGGTACATTATTACAAACTTGACATAAGAACCCAGTGTCAGTCTTCACAATTCCTGCAATGAAAGAAGGATGGATTTCTGATATGGTGTGGCCGTATGGGAGTTCATTAATATCCTATGGGAATTCAGAAACATACTGGATTTCTGTGAACAGCTACAAAAACGTTGAGTAGTGCACTGTGCATCTGTCGATGTGTTTTCAATAACTGACAGCAATAGTTCGCAGAAATGATGTTTCTATTTCAAAATTTTGATTGTTATGCTATTCATCGGACAAAGATGAAGGCGTTTACCGCATCTTCTACCAATCTTGTTATGAGTCATAAGTCATAAATGTACTCATAGCTCATACCATTAGTTCATACCATAATTCATACCAAATGTTGTATAATTCAAACCACTAGGCTTATAAAACTAATAAGATATTAGAAAATCTACAAGTAGTGGAGGCTACATAGAAGTCCGACTTTGTTTAAGTTAGTGGACAAGAAGGAAGCTCACGAAACTGTATATGTTGATGGTTATTTTCAGGAGCTCGATTAGACATCTTAAGTAATTTCAAAAGATCTTGTAAAGAAAGACTTTGATATCATTTTTTAAAAAAATTAATGTAATAATATTGTTTTCTCAGTCTTTTAGTCTTTCTACGCACAAAAATTAATTAATAAAATGAATCAAACTATATTTCACCGGTCTGACCTGATCAATGGAAATACAAAGAAATACTAAGCAAACATTTCTGCAAATCAAAATGTTTTTCTTTCTATTTCAATTGATAAGGCCAGACCGGCGAAATATAAAAATTACTTAATAAAATGTGTCAAAATATATATATTTTGATACATTTTATTAATTAATTTTTGTGCGTAGAAAGACTAAAAGACTGAAAAAACAATATTATTACATTAATTTTTTAAAAAAAGCGATTAGACATCGATGTAGGTAAATGTTGCTTAATCTTAAGAGCAATCAAGGTACTGAAAACCTGTCACAATTGCGACTTTGTCGGCATATTATAAAAAAAATTAATTGTAAATTGTTTGTCGGTATTTTAATAAAATTGTTGTATACTTAAAGGAAAATGACCGTGAATCAGACAGTGACAAGGCAACGGTATCTAGCCGCCATCGTCATGACGTTGTTCGATGAGAGATGTCAACTAGGCCTGTTGATCATTCCTGATATTGGATGAATTGCAGCTATTCACGTCTATTCCCATTTTTCAACTGAGAATGCAACTCAATCGCAAAGTATGTCAGCTAGGTAGAACAGCAACTCAGCATTAATTAATTACAACTGTATTATTTGTAGCAGTATCCGATATGCATGCAGTTTCAATTTTTAAATAAACTCAAGTTGAGACCTAGTACCAAATGTGAGATAAGCAAATATTCGCAGTTTTGAAGAAATTACCACAGAATTACCTGATCATGATAGCAATACAAAAGGAATAACAGCATTTTACAAATCCTCAATGTCATGACAACCTTGGAGAGGAAACGTTTGTTAAATTAACAATTCGATGGGTTGCCATTGCTTTAATGATCAGCTTTATTAATAAGAGTATTTTCTTAAGAGTTATCATATCACAAGCTACCTGCCACTGGTAGAACAAAAAACATCATTATCATTATCAAAGACAATGATCATAATTAAATCATAATCTGAAATTCAGATTCAAGAAATGAAACACTAATTTAGTGAATCATGAAATCATGGCGATCAAAATTGAATGAAAAACTTGAAATTTCAGCCAAGAAGCACAATACGAGTTCAACTTTGCCATAAAGACTTTCATTATAATGCGGTTCATGAATTCCCTTAATAATCAGCTTATTTCCGCTTAATTAAGATACCTGCTACTAAATACGCATTAATTTTGTTATCTTATGGCAATAAGCTTCATACTACTTTCGTAAAGGTTCCAAATCGCTAGTATGCAAACACAGGAATAATTTGCAAAATTTTTTATTCTTAAAAAGTGATCATATAGTTTTTTAGACCGCAGGAATGCAATCTCCGCAAAAAATAAATCTTTTGATATATAGATTTTCACTGTATGCTGACTATTTTTCAGTTGACACCTAACTACCTACTAAATATACGAGGTCTGTCTAAAAAGTATCCGACCATGATATCTGACTTTTAGTGCTATGAATTTAGAATGACGAAAAACTTCTCAAATATGTTTTTAAACTTACTTTACTTGAATTCAAGGTCAAATGGCGATCTCTATTCTTCATATCCGATCACGAGGCATTTGAATCACGTGATAATTTTACTTTCGGCGAATTTCGATTTACCTGTTGATAACATCTACCTACTAAATGTATGCCGGTACACTTCCTCTATGAACTCAAAATTTAATTATTCTGTTATCATCGGTTGAAGTCAACTAAACTCAAATTTGCGACGCACTTGCCCCACACAACAGAAGTTTTAATTCTCATACAATCATACGCACCAGCATTATTCATTTCTGACGGCGATGGATCTTCTCGTGATGGCTGAGTATTTACCGATGACTGATGCATACCCTCCACTATTGGAGGGTTTCTTGAATTGTCGACGTAGTAATTTCCTTGCGACTCTGTAACAGAGATGAAGTGTATGTAAATGAGCAGAAAGATTCACCTTGACAAATATTGAACTTGCTTTCACCGTAGTATCTAAATGATAGAAATGGAACTTACCACCTTTATCCTTCACCTTTTTCATGTGCAGCTTGCCTTCTAAATGCTGCTTAAAAGTTTCTGATGAATTACACTGCTTATCACAGATTTCGCAGTAGAACTGATCATTTCTCGTCAAACCTGTAACAGAATAAGAGTCACGGAGTATTTCAAGTAGTCCAACGCTCCAAATTCCAGTTTAATTCAAAATTCAAGTTCACTGAATTATTCGCCTATTGCCATCTCTTAAAACGCGACTTTATCGGCGCACTGAAAGGAAACAAAAAGCCGGAAAATCATTTGGTGCATTTACTAGAGATGTACCTAAGCCGAGCCGAACCGATGGCGGCTCGGCTCCACTTGTTCGAGCCGGTCGGAGACGAGGCTCTTCGGCTTCGCTTAAAGGATACCGTTTGTAGTTTGGTCCCATCCCATTCTTTCAAGACAAGTGAAGTCATATCTAAGTACATATTACTCTGTACATATTACTACTCATAATACGTCTGAAATAACTTCAAACTTAGTATTGTGTACAATAATACCTTTGAGGCAGCTGTTCTAACAGTAATCGGTCAACTGTAAACATCGACTTCGTTACTGAGAAACACGGCAAGCTCAAGCTAGTCCTGCATTTTATTCAAGTCATTGAAAGAAACTACATCGAATTATTTCCCGAATTTTCGTGATTTAAATTACTACATTATAAAAGCACAAATTTATCAAAGAATTAAAATTCATTAATTTACGAGACTTTGGGGAGACTTTAAGACGTTTGCCTATACTCAGTATTGGACAGTTTTGATATTCTTATGCTAAGATTGATGGACCAGAGGCTCTTTAGTATTCGTCAAGGACCACCAGCCTGAAATGGTAGCTTGCGCTGCGATAAATGTCTTTCTCAAAATTTTATGATAAAACTGATGCGCAATTATATTTGCCAGATGCATCAGATCGGTAGAGAACATGAAAAGTAGAAAACTGCGTAGGAAATTTGTAAGAATAATAAACAAGGAAAACCATAGCCATGTATAAATATTGGATCAATACATACAGGAATCTTCATAAGACAAGATAATCATTGTAATGTCACCATGTTACTAACTTTTATCGTCAGGTGAAGAATTCCTTCACAATATATAATTGATGATGCAACTGCAATTATATCCAGTAAATGTTCTACAATTACCACTTGTTAACAAACTATGTGTATAGACACTGTACATTAGGTTGAATTTTAACTTTGCTTTACCCAAAATTAAAACGGCTCGTCGGCTCAGCTCGGCTTGAATAATTCAAAATCACATTGGCTGAAAATGAAGCCGAAAATGTGACTTTCAAAGAGTGAAGTATATCCTATGCCTGCTAATAATCTGCGCGTCTGCCGAGTTCTAGTTAGTTCCTCATCTTGTCAGACAGCAGCAAAGAAAAACTCATGCCAATTCAATAGGACGCAGATTGCAGTTTTGACAAAAATGAAATTTTCTATGTTTTCTCCTGTAAACTAAAAAGTACTAAGACTAGAATCATAATTTTTGACATGGAATGCCATCAGGTCATTTCTAATCGTGTTCGTGAGCATTTATCTATGAACCTAACCACTTTCAGATTTGGCAAGCCTCCTACTGTCCTTTGATCTTGTCTGTCAAGAAGAGGAGCTAACTAGAACTCGGCAGACGCGCAGATTCGTAGTAGACATAAGGTGTGCATAATTCAGTGAAAGTCTAAATTTCGGTCTCGTTCCCTGCAGAAACTCGCTATGGCTGCCGGACTAGTAGGAATAAACAGAAACTTGGGTATCTTAATGAAGTTTAGATATCTATTCAAATCTCGTTTCGCTAGTATCGGCTGCAGCTGTGAGGTGACTCCGCAGATCCATCGATTTTATGATGAGATGAATAGGATAGGCGTATACCTTTGTTATGGACATCATTTTCCATACATTGAGTTATTTCATTTCAATAACCATAACAAAAATGTGGTCGTCATAGTTTGTTTGTCATTGCAAAACTCTAGCAATGAATGAAGCTCGAATTCTACGCCACCGAATACTCGAGTTTTGATTTCAGGACATTCGCAAAGTCCTACTGGGTGGTAAATAAACGGATTCCAATTCACATGATGAGAAAAAATGGCGTTAACGATTAACAGTCATTGTACATGTATAATGAGCAGGGAATGCTTTCCTCAGTAACTAATTTATACAAATTATGCATTTGCATATTTGCTTATCATCAATTTCAACAAGCCCTTTTAGAATCCTGCAGAAAATCTTTCTCGGAACTTTTTATTTTATTGAAAAAGATCATTCACTATACTGATAAACCACTTACAAGCACTGGTTTCTCTTGTTTCATTGGTGGTCGGAGCGGGAGCTTCCCCTGCAGACGCAACGCCAGAGTTCACCTGATTTCTTGGACTGTCCACGGTATAATTTGGATGTGCTGATTGTTCTATAAATAAGTAAGAATTATAAGAAATCTACAATGCAGGCGTAATTCTAAAAAATAGGAAAATATTGTTGACAGATACACTGTCCACACGACGTCTGCGAGGTATTTTATTTGCTACAAACAGAGAACAGTGACATGTTCATAAATGAATAGCTGTATACATGTACAGGGGCAAAATATTTCCTTCTCTGTAATGCTTATTTGTCAATGAGACCGTATGTATCAGAGAAACGTGTTCCTAAAGTCCGTCCATCATTGACTTTCTAGCGGTATATTTGCAGAAGCAGGCCGGTGGTCAGACTTCAATTTGTACCACATTTCTAATATTGCTGACATTTTCTCGTGTTATCTTTTGTGTCTTGTGTGTCACATGCATTTACATTGCAGCAATCTATGGAAAATCAGGAAAGGTTAGGAAAAATCATCAAATTCCTTGAAATTAGCATATCATTTCATGGTCCGATGGGCAATGAAAACTGAGTGATAAAGATGACCCAATTTTCTACCTACAAGTAATGGCAACACTCTTAAGCAACTTATTGCCGTATTTTGGACGAGGAAATGATCATTTTAGACAAGATAAGAAAACAATGAAGCATTAATGTTCATCGACATTTTCATTTTTGTTATCCCAATCTGAGTTTCGTTGTGTTTATCATTTGAATTAAGATTATGCTCAAATGATGTCAATGACTGAACATCAACGTCAAAATCTACATCAGAAGATTGATCAAAAATTAATGCAAGGCATTGAGTATGTCGCTTTAGAAACTTGAAATTATCTTCATTGATACTGTAATAAGAAGGCACCGAATGGCCTACATATAGGTCTATACATGCATGCATTATCATCACAAGATTCGCGAAAATTCATAAAACATATTTGAGCATACACTGCTTACAGAGCATTGAATAAATTGCAACAACGTAAGTGAATCATCATCTAAAAAGATACTTGTAAAGAAGACTCATTGTAGGGCCAATATACCAAAATTTGTTATCATTGTATATCATCTGTGCTGATATTAATCAAAATTTAAAATTATTACGCTGCCTTGAATATTGCTGACCGATTAAATGGACCAAAAGTAACTAGATTATTTTTGAATACAATATATCGAATGAAAATGAAATGAAATGCATGTGGTTGATCACGACGCTTACGAAAAGTAAAATGTAAAACTGAATTGTATTATGAAACATAGCTTAAGTCCACCGCTTAGTGGTTTTCAGATTCTAAAATGAACATTTACTAGAAACATCCGAAATAATCACTATCAGTCATGAATCACTAATTTCATCGTTAAAAATCTCAGGTTCGACTCGAGATTTCGTTATAGTTCCATCTCTAATTTGGTCCGACTTTCATTCAGTGACCAATTCGCGTCCCATTTTCAAACATGGTACAGTGTCTTCACTCAAGCCTAATAGCCTAGTAAAGGCTGTCTGATTATCGTTCCTTTAAAATGCTACATCAGACTTTTTATTTAATCTTTTCCTTTGAGATGTTAAAAACATACACCACTTTGCCTCGTCGGTTTAAATGAGTCCGTCCCATGCTATTACACCACATCTTTTATGCCCTTCGAAAGCTGTAGAAGGCAAGATCTTTAAGATCATTCTCTTCTCTTCCGGTGCGTTGATACTCTGATGCATTGCTGATTCATCACGAAACATACTGACGGTGGCGTTTCAGATCATTGGCAGAAGTGATGTCATGACGCCTTCTTAAGTTGATGATTGCGGTTAAATGAAGCATCAGAAGTGCGTCTAAGTCAAGATTGACTAGTCATACAATGAAGCAGCCATTGAGACAAATTTGAAAATTAGACTGAACTACACCTTTATCCACAATCAACTTTAAGAAATGTGATGACGTCATTTTTGTCAAAGATGCTATATGTCACTGCTACTGCTAGTTAGACTAACGCCTATGATCAATGCACAGGAGAAATGAACAGGAAGTCACTTGCTTATGTTCTCTGAACACCTACGCAATCGCCAAAATGTCACAATGCTGTGCACACAAGTGCACAAATAAAACGAACGATTCTAAAGATCTTACTTTCTACAGCTCTCCGAATGACAAAAGACTGAAAAATATTGTGTAGCATTGGATCTTATTAATTGCATCTTTTTTAATCTGTGTAGCAAGCTCATTTTAAGCAGACGAGGCAAAGTGCTGCATGTTCTGAACATCTTACAGAGAAAGACATTTCAAATAATCTAAGACACATGTTCAAGGAGCATTACAAAATCAGACAGTCTTAATTCTGCCTGGGTAAGGAGACTGCACCATACTTGAAATGAAATGATGGTTTAACGTCACTACTCCCTCTTACTGGGGGCGTGGACGGTGCTGACGCAGTCAGACTTTAATCTGGAGTGTTCTGATCTTTTAGTCCAGATGCCCTTCCTGACGACTTCCATGACACTTTCGGGACTCGACCTGTGGACCGAAAGATCGCTAGGCCAAGCACTTAACCACTGTGCCACGAAGACCACTTTGAAAATTGGACGCAATGGTTACAATTGTCTCTAGTAAAAAGACGAATCTAGTGGAAAAACTGAATAATCTTCGGATCGAAATAGAGAGGGAATCATCAATTAATTCTCGAGTTTCTACGTGAGTTGTGAATGAAGTCAGCCAACTGAGCTGCATTAGTTTGTCAAGCCTTTGATTTTCATAGTAATTAAAAATTTAGTAACTTAAGTTAAAACTAAATTAAATTAAAAGCTATTAAGTATTAACTGACAGTGCTGGTATATTTCTCGTAGTTATCGCATATTATGATGCTTACAATGAGAGTAGCAAACACAGAATTAAATATTTTGTTTATCTGCTTCGGTTTGCTAGAAGTGTGATTAATACGAAATGGACAGCACATCGAGGAACCTATTAAGTGGGCAAAAAGGAATTCCTAATACCTTACAGAGATAGGAAAACAGTCGTGCGTCGCTTGCGGATTAATGTGAGTTCCAGCAAAGTGCTTCGATTGCCAAAATTCCTTCAGATTCGAAGAATTCAGATCATTGCCCACAACTTTTCTCCATAATGTTGACCCTTCCGATCATTATTGAAGAAAGTAGCAGGCGTACGAAAATTAGTTCACTTGATGTTTCCACATCCTCTCCCCGGCATTGCTCACTGTATAGTGCATATAATGAATCGAAGCCGGGCATCGATGTGTGTTTTGGTGTGTGCGAAGTGATATCACAGCACGCACGCATCTCTCACTGGCTCTACTGTCCTCTGCTGACAGCTTATTGTTTGCCATTTCCAATAGCAAGCGATACACGAATTATCCATTCGAGACGGAGCAAATTTTCTAATTCGGTGATGTGCCATTTCAATATTACGGTTACATACAATTCTTCCTTCCTAGGAAAACGAAGAGCGCGCAGATGAATCTAATTCTGTGGTAGAAATGTACATTTTAGAATCAGACAGTTAGCAAACAGCAAACTTGTGTCTCATAGTACTATCACTTGCCGGTCACTTTTGGTCCAGTTAGAGATTTGTTGACTTACATGCTACAGGGTCACCTTGTCAGCCAACTGCAGCGAACTTCCTGTCTAGCTTCTCAGCAAGCGTGAATTGGTAGTTGCGACGTCATCATCATGAATCTTCGACCTGATTTTGCAGGCAAACTAACGACCAAATAAGTGGGAAAGTGACAGGAAATCGTTGGAGGCTGAATACTTTAATTTTCAGAAATGAAATTCGTTTCTGAAATTGACGGAACTACACTTTTAAAGCAAATAGGCGACGTTTGCTGCAACTTGATTGGAACAAATCAGTAAGAGCTGTGTCGCGACATCGGCATCGAAGCCACCGGCAAAACCGAGTTTCTTAATACTGAAAACGAACAATTTGATTGCTTGTCTATATGATCTCAAAAAAAAAAGATTTTTGTCTCAATTGGTTTTTTGACCATTTCAAGCTTCAAAGACTTTCAAAGTAATCATCTGGCATTGCTCTTCTTCATTTAGGATTTAAGAATAATCAATTTGTGTCAATGTACCTTAGGAATCATTTAACATATTTTCTTTCCTTCTCTCTCACAAAAGGAAACAGATAAAACGGTGATCTGTTATGGATGTGACCCGACCTGTAAATGGACCTGAATGTCTAAGCCTAACTCAGGCCTATTCAGAGAAAGACAGGTAAGGGCCCGTTTTATCGGAAATGATGTGAGCTACGTTATCAATAGAATGAGATAACAGTCCTTCCACTTACCAGATCTATTTTGAATTTCTGCTTGGCTTGACTGCTGTACATTCGCTGCCGTTCCAGTTTGAAGGATATTACCAGAGCCTGCTGCAGGTGTGCCTTGATTATTTACATGAAAGTTAATCACGTTGCTGACCGGTTGTTGAGGTTGCTGCTGTGGCATTGGATAGAACGGTTGAGGGACATATTGAACTGGCGGCACATGAGGCACTATTGCTGCTGGGGCATACATCGCATATCCTTGAGGAGGTTGGTCAGCAACCATGTATGGTAGTTGTTGGGGTGAAGACACGTACCGAACACCACTCTGTTGAGTCGAATGCGGAATGGGAGAAGCTCCAGGAACATTTGCAGCAAAAGCTGGCGGGGATTGAACTGCTGGTCTTTCAGTGCTATCAACTGCATCAAGAGCACGGGAATCCCCACTGGCTGACTGCTCATTCTTCAATCTATTTTTGTGTTTTCGTCCATCTAGATGATCCTTTTTGTGCTTCTCAGAGGTATAAGGAATACCACACAAAGTACAGCTTCCAAACTGCATGTTGATCTGAAAACTACCAGTAAACACTTAAAAACTTTTTTGATCCACAGGTAGAAAGGCAGCAGACTCAGTACATGAAATATTACAGCTGAGAGAAAATATATGCAAGGATTTGATGGAGCCTATCAGATAATACTATGCACATATTTGCATGAATTGAAGTCATACAATGCTTTGAGACAAATGTAAAAATGCATCTAGGACTTGTAGTCCGGCAGCTACAACCAGTTTCTGCAGGCATCGAAGTCGAAAATGAAACTTTCACAGAATGAAGTTCACTCTGTGGCTGCAGCAAACCTGTGCCTCTATCGCATGGGTTCCCAAACTTTCTCTTCTCGTGGCCCTCTTTCCGGAATTCGAAACATCCTGTGGCCCCCACCCATAAATCAAAGCTGATAATTACATATAAATGTTATTGCAATGGCATATACCATTGAATATATTCTAACGATCGATCTATTCAAATAGAAAACTTATCAGGAAAACCTTATCAGAGAGATGGGTGAAGCTGCAAATTTTTCACCAGTTTTTCAACTTAATGCTCGGTTTTTGAGAGGCAGCAGCGCAAGTCAGGTTGCACATCAAGACGACTGTGATTTTTTTATTTTATTTGCAATAGAGCAGAAAAAGCCGTCTCACATAGATAAGCCGAACCGTAAGTCGACCTGTCGCGAGGATTAGTGCAATGCGAGTGTCAGCCAAACTAGCTCCTGGAGGAGATCAAGGCAGGCTGACTCACGAGCAGAAATAGATAGTTCGACTCCTAAAGGAGCGCGCCCGCGACCATAGGAGAGATCGCGATCGATGGAGGAGTGTGCGTCCTGCAAACTGGCTGGCTGTCTGGCTTTCCCCAATTTTGCGCGCGCGTAGCAAGCCCTTCCGGTATCGATGGATGTTCACACCGATATGTTTCCGTCATCGACGCCTGTTTAGTTGTGCCATCAATACACTGTCTCCTCAACTAATTGAAATTGTGTCTGCCTGGATTTTACTAACGTCTGAAAATGAGTAAAGAATAAACGAGTAAAGAATTTTTCATTTCAGAAATTTGCCTTTGAAATGTGAATGCACCCGTGGCCCCTTCAAATGGGCTCCATGGCCCCTTGGGGAGCCATGGGCCCCACTTTGGGAACCGTTGCTCTATCGAGTTCAACCCGGTTACTCTTCTTGTTAGAAAGAGCCGAAGAAAAACACATGTAGATCAAATGGCAAGCAGAATGAGCGCAATTTTCCCTAAGCCGCATTTTGATGGAATTTTAGGGTCATTATGATTTATGTTGTAAGCCTTGCTGCTGATTGTTGAATAAGATGCTTTTTCATGTATATCCTTATCATTTAAACAATTTTGACTCCATTCTCAAGTTATACATGACAAAAAGACTAAACTAGCTAAATACAAAAACGATACAACATCTGAAATACTAAGCACACACCTTACCTTACCCCCGTTTAACGTCTCTTTTCCCCAGGTGTGGGGGTGAGACGGCCGTCTTGTGTCGATTCGGGTGAATTCTTCTTCTCCACTCTTCCCTATCTTGGGCGACAGCAGGATTGAGTTTCATCAGCTCCAGGTCTTTCCTGATATTGTGCGACCATTTCTTTATTTGACCTCCTCTGATGTTGGGTCCAGGGCTTGCCTTGGTCATGCCGACGATGACACACGCTCCAGATGACCGAACCAACATAACCGATGCCTACGAAGCGAAGCCTCTAAGTCGTGAAGACCGAACATCTGCCTGAGCTCATTCATAGAGCGGCGCTCACTTAACTTAACTGCGCAGATCCAACGTACCATGGCGCTGTCGTTTCTAGCCAAACGAGTCATTTCTTCATTTCTGAGTGGCCATGTTTCAGCTGCATATAGCAAAACACTTCTCACACAGGACTCAAAGACATGGCCTCTACGCCGTAAAGGGATACTCTTATTTGTGAGAATGGGCAGCAAATGGTGAAAATTCTTCCATGCAGATCTTATACGGGCGGTGACAGCACCAGAACATCCACCTGAGTTGTCTAACACATCGCCGAGGTAGCAGAAAGACTCCACCACCTCGAAAGCACTATCCCCGATTATCACCTCCTGGATTTGTGGACGAATGTCAGGAAGCTCAACCTTTCAGCGACGGCATTTAAATTGTGGGTCGTCGCGGAGGCTATGCAAGTTCGTACACCTGTGATGGATCCACTTTCGACATTTAGAGCAGCGAATAGAAGTTCTGCACACTCCACAAGGAATTAGAAAATCAGAGTATAAAAATCTGATAGCTCATCCTTGTTGCTAATAGATAACTTCAAATGCTTGAAGTGCATAGCCTCAGGGAATCTAAAGTTTGCTACAGTTTGCTACGGCATACATATTCGCATGCCAAACACACAAATTTAAAGTTCAATTTTTAGCTCTTGAAGCCAATTTCTCAAGTCAATATCATGATCACGTAGGAGGCTCATCATGAGACCTGGGGACTCCGCATTGCAAGATTATGTGGTCCACTGTTTGAGCTGGATGACCACAAGCACAGGAGGCGGACTGTCGAGAGCCCCATCGCTGCAGGGTTGCAGCCACGCGAGCGGTGTTGGAGCGGAATCGGTTCAGTCGAAAGAAGTGTGACGTGGCTCTCAACTAATTGATTTTTGAATTTTGTTCACATCATCCGCAGTCAGACAGAAAATCGTCATTTGTTTCACTTTAGCCACACATACCTTGTACAGCCTTTTTTAGATTAACGCGAAAAATACAAGAGAGAAAACTCGAACGAATTTTAATTAAATTACAAAATTCACTAAAAAATCGAGATTTTGATCACAAACCCAAAAATTCATACAATTCCAACCCACAAATAGAACCCGCAGTTAAAATGTAAAATATCATGTAGACCATGGGTTACATTCGAGAGAATGCGGTATTTATCTGCTTTCCGAGTTGTATTCGTTGCTATGCCAAGTTTTGTCTTCTTGTTGCTCGAATGCTGATAAGCCGTCACGAGCATTTATGCATAGAATTCAACCGATCACTTAATTGAATTGAGCAGACAAAAGAATCTCAAATGTGTAGATCTCGGCCCGCTTCCAATTATAAAACGTAATAGACCATATTACATTTTCTTGCTTGTACCGGGTGTCCATGAAGTCTAGAATCATAGGAATCAATAAGAAAATGTGACTAATATCATTACATCACTATTATCTACCGCATTTTTATGCAACCAATAAATGCATTATGTGAATAATCAATTATTGAAAACATCTCTTCGAATACTTGCAATTTTACAAGTGCTACAAGATTACAGTCTTAGTTCAGTTTCTTGCATCCACACATGGACCAGACATTCCGCGCGTGGATGCAAGAAACTGAACTAAGACTATAATCAGACCATGTTCTTGACTCACATATGACACTGTTTTTCCTTTGTTTACATGTCCTTTTTTCCAACCTTTGTGCTTGTTTTACGAATATGCATACAAGTGTTCAAAATGTTCACTTAAAACATCGCGACACTTGAAGTCACTTATATAAACACTGTGACAGGAGATAGCATTGAAGTGCAATGTCTTATACGGTCAGTCCATTAATTATTGATTTATTTGTCACATGATGGCAACAGCGCTTCAACTCCATCGCCGCTCTACGCTTTGGTGAAATTTTCATGTGTCAAGCGAAACGGTCGTACAGGAACAGTTCAACAATGCAAAACGTGAAACTTGAGTTCGATTTCAAAAGTGTCACGATGTTCTTGGTGAACAATTTGAACACTTGTAAAATTGAAGGTATTCGAAAGATGCTTTTCACTAAATGGCATTTCATGTAACACATCTATTGGTTATGTAATGCGCATATCTTGATATTGGTCACATTTTCATATTAATCCCGATGGTTCCAGACTTGATGTTGCGACAAGGCAGTCGTGAGATTGGTTGGAGGTTGGACTGTCTTCTCCTGATGGCGATCTTGCACTTCTGTAGGTCTTGAGCATCTTCTTCTTTGAGACTGTCTGCGCATGTCATCTTGGACGGCATGGAACCAAGTCTTTCGAGGTCTTCCCTTCCACTTCCATTTCGAACACTCAGTCTGATCTCAACGCCTCACGTGCCCGAACCAACGCAAATGCCCTTCACTTATGGCTTCAGAGATCGAAGGAAGTCCCATTGCTTGTCTAAGTTCTTCGTTAGACCTTCTGTCGACCAGCTTTACACCCGACATCCAGCTTACCATTCTCATGTCGGTTCTCTGGAGTAAGCTCTCATGTTCCGCACGCAAAGTCTACGCCTCAGACCCGTACGTCATGCTTCATCTGACGCAGGCGGCATAAACCTTCTCTATTAATATTAGTGACTGGGGCCTTACGTGTCAAGAATGCCGCCAACTCTCGAAATTTGCTCCAACCACACCGTATGCGTGCTGTAACTGAAAGGTCTACACTACCGTCCGAATCGATTACATCTCCCAAGTAGCAAAAGTGCTTAACTGTTTCCAAGATGCTACCATCAATGTTGATGCTGGGGTGGGAAATGACTTGATCTTGCATTAGGGCCACACTGTCTGATTCTGCGTGTTGAGACATCGCGAACACTTGAAGCTAGGGGCTGTGTTTGTTAGACTACCTCGTATTTTATTACGTCTGTGGATCCACTTCTTGCACAATATACATCTCTCTAACAATTGAAATTCACTGGTAACTGACTAAATTCAACGGGGAAGCCACTAAAGTGACAAGCAAACGTAATGAGTGTCAAATAAAGACAACTAATATTCAAGACTCCAATATCGCAGGTAAATGCATGAATGAATTATGCATGTACTGATAATATATCGGCGTAAACTTGGTACATGAGGAAATTCAAAACTTTGCTATTCATCAACAAGCTTCTGTATTAAAAGCAAACAAAATGAAGGAAACTACAGCTAAAGCTAAAATCAAAGTATTGACAGTTTTGTCAATATAAAAAGCAGCTGAATTATATAATATTGTAAAATAATAATGCTGAGCATTCTGGGAAGTAATCAGTTATTCCTCTCTCCTGTTGATCATATATGCTGCGACGTATAGCGTTTACAAGCTTTGAATAGAATTGATAACATCATGCTTGTAGATGTTCATTTTCGTGTGATTGTCGTTCTTCATTACAATAAGACTAGATTGGTAGTTAGTTTTCTTCAGCATTTCAATTTTAAGCCAAGTGCTGAACTGTTTATTCGCTTACGAGTTTGCTTCGCGGTCATTACCCAAGAACGAATGTCCAGTGGTAAAGAGGGGCGCGTCAGCCAATTCTTCCATCAGGCGAAAACAGCAGCATGTGACGTCATTCCCCAGCGAGAAGCGGAAGTAGAGAGAGAAGACAAACCACGCCACAAGCATGAGTGAAGCTGTGAACCAGTGAGTGCTTCAGGTCTATTATCAATTGAATTGCGATCAGACTCGTTACCACAAGGCAGTGAATGCTGACCGCTCCTGCCCCTTTCACCAAGTGACAGATAGGTAATTGAATGACTAAATCGTGAACGCTCAAGCTGTCATCTGAAGGGCTACACTTGTTATAGTCGGTACTCAACTTAGGTGCGTTCGAGTGGCCCTCTTTAGTGGTTTTCTGCTAATAAAGAAAGCTGATGTTTCAACACTCTCTTGTTATTTTCACTTCATCTTTTTCTATGTTTCGGGTTAATAATTACACACACTCATAACAATGTGAACTACGATTCAAGTAATAAAAAAATAACGATGCAAAAAATGGCAAATTTCAAAAAAGTGAACATGGCAAGCATTTCAGTCAGAGGTTAAAAAAGTACTGATGTTTTATGCACGTGCACAGCAACGTGCCATTCAGTGACAGGAATCTGTAGATATCGCTCTCGTCTTCATTTATTTCGACAACAATGTCACATAGTCTGATGATGATGATGTTATTTGAAACGGTGACACTACTGACATATGATCCCGAATAGGAATAACAGAGCTCAACAATGTCTTCTCAGAATGTACCGTACTTTTCCGTAATAGCTGCCAGTCAAATAGGGCGTCATGGCAGCTTATTTCGCAATGGCAGTTTACTTGGAGAAAAATTTCTAGGAAATGTCCTTTGTTAATTTCTCGGAAATCATGCCGCGTGACGTTTCTCCTTCTCTAACCTCGTGTTGTCGACAGCCCGTAATAAGTCTATAGATGACCATCTGAGAACCAATCACAAAACACCTGCTTCCCTCTCTATTGTTCAGACGGTAAAATTTCCAAGAATTCTTGTCCACTCTGACCTACTTGACTACCGAATATCATTTTCTTAACTACACCGGTAAATTAATTTTAGATCGTACGAACGTATGCACCTGTAATTTTCGTTAATTTTGTTCTTACTCAAAAATTGCTTCTACATTGGTTTATGAAGAAAAAGAAAAACCGAAGAATGATTCAGATATTTTTCATGCTTTACACTATACAGTGACTTAATGAAATTAACATTTTGTTTGAAAAAAATGTGGAAGGTACCTTGGCCTGTTGTACTGTAGTTCACTTAGCCAATAACTGTAGCTTACTTAGCGTTAGCCTACATATATGTACAATAGGTGTATAAACAAGTATACTTATAGGGTAGGCCTATATGCCGTAATTTTGTTAACAAGTGTAAGAAACATTTTGGTTAAATCAGTTTCATTATTCGACTTCGAATATCAATAATACTGCAAATTACAAACTTAAGTAGACCCAACTGATTTCAATTGGGTATATATACAGTTATAAGGTGTTCCTAGCAGCCAGAATAGCTGTAATTATACGATAAGCTGGTTGGCAGCTTATTTGGCAGTGGCAGATTACTTGGATTCAAATTTTATGCCCCAAAACTGTAAAAACCAATTAAGCTGCCATGGCAGCTATTACGGAAAAGTACGGTAAGAAGAGAAGAAAATTCGGAGCTTCAAAATTTCAGTTCTTGAAACTGTTGCAGTACATCACTCTGTTCTTGAAACTGTTGCAGTACATCACTCAGTTCCTTCCACCAAGAATTAGGATTAACTGCAGCCACATCCTTAACACACATACTTAACAAGTCCACATTGGCACTGCTGATAATCTTCAGCTCTTGAAGTCGTCGAATAGTTTTCATGGCACTTGAACAGTTTTGTTGATCTGTTTCTGTGAAATTAATAGAATCATCCAATACCAAATTATCTTTGAATTCCTTTAAGTTCTCTTCGGAACTCAAAAATTCCTTCAATCGGAGCTTCAACTGGTTGTAACTTCTTTCTTTATAATTCGATGAACCTGAAATTGAAAGACACACATTTGAACTTCTGTGAATTATGTCCTGAATCTCGTGTAGTACATTTCTTTTTTCTTCAACTGCCTTACAAAATGAGTAAGCTTATTGACGGATATTTTCCTAGTAAGGTGTTCAAATTTTGACTGAGATAACGGGAAATCGTCTGAAATAACCCTTCATAAGCACTGATGTGTTAAATACGACATGAATTTGAACTTATTTGTGATAGGTCAATTAGATGGCTGGCTTCCACTTTGTCAGACAAAAGCAGACAAGTCAATCACTGATTGATTTTACGCAGGTGACTATTATTCGCAGGCCACCTTGTGTCATTTTTGAACGTAATTGCAGCGTTGTGATTGGTTCATTGACAAATGGCTGTCTTCATTCGTACCCCGGAAAAGATCATTTGCTGTCCATCAATACAGTCATTGCCGAAATTCCTGCTACCCAATTAGATGGAAAGATTCGATTAAAATATTCACAAGATTACTTGTGACAACTACTTTACTTCTTCAGAATTGTCAGAAGAGTCATCCAAGAAAGGTTGCAGTTTAGTTGGAGCAATGCGTTCAAACAAGCTTCCTGAATTCGTCAATATGATGAAACCGTGCCCTATCTTGTACTGTTCTTCATTTCCAAAAATAAAACGATCCTTACTGCTTATAAATACATAAGAATACAGTTGCCAGCGGTATGAGTTCCACGCACCAGAGTGTTTCCGTTGAACATCAAAGAAGAAAAACTGCAAGAAGTCAGTGATCGACATTATGACAAGATTGATCAAATGCTAAGGCAGCTGACAACACGATGTCAAACCAGAAGAAGGCCTATCGCTGTCATTTGTGGCAATTTGGATATGTGTGCATTGAATTCCTGGGTCATTTGCAAATAAGTAAATAATTCTTGTATTATTTGTCACAACTTTTCATCTCTTGCTTCTGAAAGAACTATATTCAAATAAGCGATTGTCTGACAGCGGAACTGACATTGCAACCTTCTTCACGCAAATGGAAACACTGCTTCTTTCATTTTTGTTGCATGAAAATTCGTGAAGTTTTCTCTCCTTTTATATTTTTTGTTTAAATTAAAAAAACAAAAGGTAATTTAAACTTTACGCTAAAAATAAAAAAGGAGAGCAAACTTCACGAAATTTCATTCAACAAAGATGGCTTACAGCCTCCTGTTCACCGTGATGTTACTGCCTCTTTCGGTAATGCACAAATGTTACCCTGGGACGTAGGCAAGGATTTTTTTAAGAGGGGGGGAAGCGGTGGACCTGTAGAACATAGGTCTAGGTGCTAATGACATGCAGAAGAGGAGCTACCGCCTTCCCCCCCCCTAAAACTGCCCAGTCAATCCTTGCACATTAAGAATGAAGGCGTTATCTAGTTGATGCATGTGCAACAATTCCTCGAAAATTGATATGAACTATATTGAAGAAAAATACTTGTACAGGAAAATGCAAAAAGTAGAAAGTTCTTGTGCCACATGAATGCCTGAACAACAAAGTTCTGAACCACTTTTGGGCAAGGAGCAGTTTCTCATACGGGCTCTAATTAAGGAGTTCGTTCAACATCTCTCCCAGAAAAGGTTTGATGCATCTAGTCATAAGTGCAGGTCTTCTAGAACATTCCCCGGTAGTTCGCCAACTTAAATTGTGGTGACAGTAAAAATCTACATGAGTTTTAAAAGTAGTACTTAAATACTACTTAACAAAATGTGAGTAGCGTGAAAAATAAGTTGCCTTTGAAAATTTAAAGTTTGAGCCATCTACTCTAATAAATGGTGGCAACAACTTATATCTATGGAAAATTTACTTTAAATCTTCTACACAAAAGTAGAAGATCTCCAGAAGCCAATGAAATCATTTTGTGAAACGACTGACTGAGGTACTTCTTGAAGAACTCGAGAGTTTCAAGCGTTATGGACGGACAAAATCGAATCTGTTTGGTCATTGGAGTGATTATCTCGAAATGGTTCAATTACTCCTAGATTTCATCAAAGCTGAGAGAACAGAAGATTGGCCTCTTTATTTGTCTTCAACTGCATCCATGACACGCACGGCATTTCTTTTTCATGTATCGCCCTAATTACTCAAGATGGTTTCCACTTTCCAGTTTATTAGTACATCTCATCTGACGTACATGCTGAATTTATGAAGGGTGACCATACCATCAATTGGTCGACTAAACCCTTTTCGAAGGTTTGGACGGACATGGAACTTGAACAATCAATCAACCACGACAGCAAGACAATTGTAGGTATCATAGGCATTATCCAGCGAACGGGAGCACTAGACCGACGGTTT
This sequence comes from Prostheceraeus crozeri, assembly GCA_907163375.1. Taxonomy (NCBI): domain Eukaryota; kingdom Metazoa; phylum Platyhelminthes; order Polycladida; family Euryleptidae; genus Prostheceraeus; species Prostheceraeus crozeri. Next base: position 36,141 of record CAJQUW010008388.1, read on the forward strand.
CTTACTAATCATCATCGAGCTTTGATAACGCCAAAATTTAAAGATATGTGCACAGAATTAGACAGGTCGTCTCTTCTTCCGTTTGACTAGAAGGAAAGCATTGGAACATGTAACGTTATTGAAATGGCACAATCTCCTGACTAAATACCATAGAAATCGAACAATGAGCAGCCAGTTCAACACTAAACACGCCAAATTGTGCAGAGTTTCAGTGACTGTTATCAACCGGATCACACAGCAGAGAGACACAGACGATGTCAAGTTCTACAGAGAAGCTTGCGAACGTTTTTTCATGCGCCTGCTAACTTTTTTAAAATGATCGGAGGGAACTTAACATTATCGAGAAAACTTTTGCGCAATGATCTGAATTCTTCGAATCTGAAGGAGTCGTGGCGATCGGAGCATTTTGAAGGAATTCAGAGCAATCCGCAAGCGACGCACGACTATTTTTCCTATCTCTGCAAGGTATTAAAAATTTCTTTTTGCCCACTTATTAAGTTCCTGCATGTGCCATCTGCTTGAATCAGTTTGCACTTCTAGCAAAGTGATACGATTAAACTATCTAATTCTGTGGATATGTGTGATCTTCTAGACACAGGACGGATCGGATCTCACCGCGAAGGAATTTCTAGAAGAGTAGAGAGAGACGAAGATGTACAGAAATTGCTACCAGCCTTTGAATCGGAATTGATAACCATTCCATTTTCCTTAAATGACCACGAGGATACCACTGAACCGCTTGTCAACATTACTACGGGTGTCATGATGGACAAAGACTCTGTTGATGAGTTATTGAATTCGTACGATATTGGCATCATTCAAATGATGAATTTCGTTGAGCAGCGATTGAATACAAATGAAGTATTCTTTTTTGATTCGATTTTTCACTTCGGTGGCACATTGTCTTTCAGCAGCTCTAAAATTTGAACCAATGAGCCGAACTCCTTGAATGAGCGCTTGAATTGATCCTAAAGTTCTGAATTACAAATTTATGCATTGAAATTGCAGGATATGCGTCTCAAAAATCAAAGAAATAAAAGATAAGCCAAATTTCAAGAGAAGGAAAGTTCAAAAAGTTTCATGTTTTATCTAAAGAGAATTTATTGACATATCTGAACATTATATGTAAATTTTGCTGCCATATCCGGAAAGATCATACTAAGAGGATTCCATAGATATAAGTTGTTGCCACCATTTATTAGAGTAGATGGCTCAAACTTTAAATTTTCAAAGGCAACTTATTTTTCACACTACTCACATTTTGTTAAGTAGTATTTAAGTACTACTTTCAAAACTCATGTAGATTTTTACTGTCACCACAATTTAAGTTTACGAACTACCGGGGAATGTTCTAGAAGACCTGTACTTATGACTAGATGCATCAAACTTTTTCTGGGAGGGGTGCTGAATGAAACAATTTTCTTCGACCAACTGCTCCTTTCCTGCAAGGTCTAATTCAGCAATTTTGATCATCCTCAAAAAACCTTCCGAAGCATCTATGAGGGGAGAAGATGGCAGCTATCCCAGACGAAACTTTGATGGCTTGACGAAGCTGGCGGCAAAGAATGAAGAACTGACATTAGGAGTGAATAATCATGGTACATTCTTTATACCAGAACTGACAAGAGAAAAATGTCATAGGACACTTGAACTAACACCATGTAAATCATATTACATTATAAGATGCTGAGTGCCCTTGGTAAAGAATTGGCGTTTCAAATCTTTCAATTAAGATTATCTAAAATTTAGACAGTTTAGCGCCAAAGCTTAGGTTGCCCTTCTAATACGTCACCATGTGCTATTCAGAATATTGAGTTATTATATCGACCGGCTACGGATATTCATAGCGGTGATTCGCCAATAGAGTCTTTTACCCTCGGATTTTATCATGGTAATAGAACTACATAGAATACATAATAGAACAACATAGAACTACCAAGTTGCGGAAAATTTGTCATACTTAATAAATGCCTTGATCTTCACTATTCATCTATGTTTTTTCATTATATTTTTCTCTCTATTCAACTTATTTTTTACAAATAATGTGAGCTACATAGTTGCCACAAATTGTAAAACATTTGCTCTCTACAATATCGCAGTCAATAGTTAAGAAGTGAAATGGACTACCTGAAAGAATTTCTATTCCTCCCATTTCTGTCATCTTTTCTCTATTTTTTATTTGAATTTTATGTAAGGTTTGCTTGTTAATGATACATTAACTAAGATCTTTGACACCAATATTGAAGTTCCCTGAAGATAGCTTCGTGAGGAAGGGTCAATGGAGTAATAGCGCATTCCTAGGACAAGCTTCTCGCTAACTCCTTCAAAAACCTTCGTCTCCTTTTCATGGTATACATGTATGTGTAGGTACATGATCGAGGTACTGATAGTTAAAAAAATCATCACACTCTGGTAGTCTTTGACACAACGCATTCAGTTTTTGACAGCGTATAGATCAATATCTATGCGTCTATTTAACATATATGCGAGTGCCACCAGAGTAGTTAGACAACAGATGGAGCGGAGAGCCTCCAACCGACAAATGTAGCGAATTGGATGGCTTTCAGAACAGCTCCTTTAGACAGGAGGCAGCTAGCCTCCAGTCGGCGAATGCAGCAAATTGGAGAGCTCCTTCGGACAAATGGACCAGAGCGCCTCCAGCCGACAAATGCACCGAATTGGAGAGCTCCTTCAGACAAATAGATCGGAGCGCCTGCAGATGGGCAAAGCATCGAATTGGAAACCCACCATAATAGATCCAACAGATAGATGTCACGGAGCACCTACAGCTGCGAACGCATCAGATTGGAGAGCTTTCAATCTTCTTCAGACAAATGCACGGGAGCGCCTCCAACCGGGAATGCATCAGATTGGAGAGCTTTCAAAACAGCTCCTTTAGACAGATGGAGCGGAGAGCTCCAATAGTTCAGCTTGTTTAGCTTCATGACTTTGATTGGTGGACGACATCCTCCACAGAAATCTTCAATCAATCAGCAAAGCTTGTTTTCCATTGTTACAATACCACAATACCAGCAGATTCTCTGCTAGCTGCAAAATGAAAGTGGTAATCAATCAGAAATAGACTTACTTGACGATTTCTCTACACTTTCCGGAGTCACATCCTTGATCGGGCCAGCTGCGTTCACTCCACTTGATTCAATAGCCTCAACGTAGTGGCCACATTGTTCTGAAAGGCAATTTGGTGAGAATAAGACAGGACTAAGATAGTAAACGGAAATATAGTGACCATGCCATGCTGTATGAGGACATGATTTTCAGGATAGAAATCCGATTTATTTCATTTCTTTAAGTAGTGGTGTCCGTGGCACAGTGGTTGCGTACTTGGACTAGCGATCTCATGGTCCAGAGGTCGAACCCGGAAAGTGTCATTGGAAGTCGGCAGGAAGGGCATCCGGACTACAAAGCACCACAACGCTCCAAACAAAGTCTGACTTAAGTCAGCACCGTCCAAGACCCCAGTAGGGGTAAAAAGTGACGTAAAATCCGTAAAAAAAAAAAAAGTAATATTACTAGAATGGACAGCTGCGGTTTTTGACGGTTAAGAAATGACTCACAAGTGTACCCTTGCTATAGTCACGACTTAACCACGGCGTAGTGTTCTGCGATTTTGTTGTCGCCATTCTAGTCTAACTAATGCGCAATAATATTAATCGGATTTCTATGATTTTCAGAATCAGCTGCTTTTCCAGATTTATTAATTTATTTCAAAAGCATGATTTGAGTTGCATACCGTCGATAAATATTTCTCAGCCACTGTGCAATTGAAAGTTTCACGTACAAATGTTCGTGGAGTTGTCGTTTGATGGAGAAGAGGTGAAGGGGACTCAAGGAAAACGTGATTGGTGAATAATTGTCTCTTTAGTCATCACAAAACTCTACTTATCATCGATAAACACTTCATGATATGAGTCCTATTAACCAACATATTCTTTCATTCGTAATTCACTAATTCGATGTTTTAGTGCTTTTTGGCCATCGGTCGACAGACAGATTAAATTTATGTTAGAAAATCAACTTTTCTCGACCGAAAGTGCATGAAAACAGTGAAGAAGTGAAATGGACTACCTGAAAGAATCTCTATTCCTCCCATTTCTGTCATCTTTTCTCTATTTTTTATTTGAATTTTATGTAAGGTTTGCTTGTTAATGATACATTAACTAAGATCTTTGACACCAATATTGAAGTTCCCTGAAGATAGCTTCGTGAGGAAGGGTCAATGGAGTAATAGCGCATTCCTAGGACCAGGGTGTCCACCCTATCTGAGAAAAAAAATCACGTACAATTCACGTACATGACAAAAAAATCACGTACCACTATTTCAGGCCTACTTGCCCGGCAAGCAACAGTTGGTTGAGTCAAAATCATTCAAAAACACTACCCACAACAACTGCTCAAAGAAATGCAGTAATGAGATCTTTACAGTGGAAAGATAGTTCTTCAGAACTATCTTGTATACACACTGCACACATAATAATATAAGTGCATTCGATGCTGTCTTGTATACACACTGCACACATAATAATATAAGTGCATTGGATGCTGTTTTGAAGCCATCATTTCACAAATAAATGGTATTTTTGGTCACTCAATAATCTCTAAATACAACATAATTCACGGCTATAAAAATCAAGGGTAATAATAATAGGGTTTGTGCTTTTAGATTTCTAGAAGCAGATTAAAACCAAGAATATTAGTGTGCATATTCAAGGAGATAACTTTTTATTTCTTTTAAAAACATCAGGATAGAAACAATGGACTGAGTCTACCATAGCAAAAAAACTAGTCAATCTAAAAGTCTTCCAATAGTCGGCGCTTCCGTTGTGCACATAAGTATGAAATTTCCGCTTCCTTCTCCTTCTCCCCTGCCTCATTCAATTCAATAGCTTTCCTTTTTCGGATGGACTTCGGAGCAATATTTAACCCTCTGATGATTGTAAAAATACTACCCTGTTTATGTTTTTATGGGGTCCAATGGACCCCAACCAGAAATACCTGTGTTTGCACAAAAGTTTTCGGAAAGTTCAATAATATTAGTAAATTTTCTCAAATTCAACCTTTGATTACTCTAATATACAGTTTCTACTGGAAATATAAAAGAATAGGGTCATCGATCAACTGTTTTATTGTCCGGATAAACAAGACAAACACACCAAATTTGAATGCAATGAACAAATGAATCGTCCGCAAGAAGTACATGTGGAGCGCGTCTTCTTATCTGCAGATCTTGGGCAGGAAAAGCATCTTCCTTTCACTGAAGTTTGTACTCGAGGAACTTGCGATGCTTGTAATTCCTGAGCACGTGTTCTCGATTCCTGTTGATACCGTACGAAGGCGAATCCCAAACTCAGCAAGAACAGTCTGCGCCGGTTTGATTTATGCTGATTCACTTGTGGAAAGAGCTCTTTGTGAAGAACAAAGGCATTCAGACAAGCAATATCTAGGATGTTGCAAAACACTGGCACGTGCCATCTCCGGGACTTGTACTTTGTTGTATACGAGGCAATCATTTGATCCATCCTGTCGGTGCCACCTTTACGATGATTGTAATCGATAATTACTGATGGCTTTCGGTTTTCAGCATTACTCAAGGTCGGCGAGGAATGCTCGCTGCTGAGAACGATGACCATCTTTGTCTTCTTTGCTTTGTATGCCACGATTTGAATATTATCTCTCGTGTATAGGAATTGAGAAGTATGCAATCGTGTACCTCTATGACTTCTGATTTCCAGGGGGACTTCCCTTCGATTTGCCCTATTGTTCCCAGGAGTGTCATGTTTCTCTCCAAGAGTTTTTGAGAAAATGAGAGAGAACAAAAGAAGTTGTCCGTTGTTATACCAATTCCTGGTGCACGAAGAGGCTCTGTTAGCTTCAGCACGACATGCTCTCCTAGTGGACAGTCCTCTCTGGTTTCATCCTTTCCAGTATACATCACAATGTTCCAGCAGTATGCAGAGGTCGAATCGTTGAGACACCAAAATTTCAATCCATATTTCGCAGGTTTCGACGGAATATATTGTATGAATCGACACCTGCCTCTAAACGGGTACAGTTGCTCATCGATAGTTATTGTTTCTCCGGGAAGGTAGCATTGCTGAGAATTATGTGTTAGTCCGTCAAGAAGTAATCGCACAGCAGCCAACTTGTCTCGTTGCAATCGCGAAGTGCGTGTCGCTCGATTATCGAATCGCAGAAATCTTCGTAATTCTTTGAATCGTGTCAATGTCATGGTTTTTCGAAAAATACTACGACCGTGCTCTTCATTGAATAGTTCGTCAATACTTTCAAAGTGACCTTTGTAAACGCCTCTCAATATGCACAAGCCGATGTATGCCTTCATCTCCTCGTAATTCGTTGTTAGGAAATCTTCACCACGCACTGCGCGGCCTTCGCGATTTGTTTCGAACACCAAAGTGTCAATCATTTTTTTGTCAAAAATTTGAAGAAAAGAAGATTCTTCATCATGAACTCGGGCAGAAGGCATAGGGTGTTGGTCCTGGACGGTGGCGAATGAGATTTCGAGCTGGTGTCTGACCTCTTCGAGGAGCCTTTGTTGTCCACAATTCTCCGTCTGGACTTCTGTACTCGTGAGTTCGGTCCTCGATTCGCGGCAGTGTCGCTTCCTCCTCGGATTCATCCGATTCCTCAGATTCTTCCACTAAATTCGGTTGTAGCTCCTCTTCTTCCATATCAGAAAGACGTTCTTCTTCATCTGATATCTGCGAGTCAATATCTATAGTGTCATTTTCCATTGCTTCTTCGATTCGTTGAAAGGCAACAAGTGCACTGAAGCGTCTCTCTCGACGGGCAGCCATGACAAAGAGTGCAGTAATACGGGCCAAGTATTTCATCGGTCACTTCTAAATAGATGTCATCTGAGTTCAGCTCAAGCCAATCCGATTGCGTGACTTTTCAGGGGAGTAGCTGTGGTGTCGGCTTGCTATGGTCTTGACCTCTTATTGATCTTGCGTTGAATGTTGGAATGCGTCGGCAGCGCTAGCCGTGCGCATCGCTCATGGTGTAATTGTCCCTCCATCTGGCTCGCGCGCGCGCTCTCTATCTTTTTTTTCACTCACATGTATTGCCTGGATCAGCGCATGTACGCTCGCACTTCATCTGTGGAATCTTGACCTTGGGGTCCATTGGACCCCAACAATCACAAACGTAATAACCCACATTTTTATTCAAATCCACTAACCCTAACCTTGTCAAACATTTAGGGATATAAGCGCTTGGAAAAATAGTAATTCTCAGGTAATTAGAAAAACATTGCATACAAATAAGTGGAAAAATCTGACTAGCAAAACATTTTTTGGGGTCCAATGGACCCCAAAATCATCAAAGGGTTAATCAATGAAGGGATCAGTTCAATGAAACGTTTTGCAACGTCAAGATTTTCACACCACCTGATTCGGCAAAACTTTTTCGGGAACTGTTTGGGCCCAGTGATTTCGATAAATTGTGCTCGTCTAAGAGGCGAATTTTGAAAAACAAAGCAGGAAAGACCTAAACTTTTCTACGACTACTGAGCATTCGCAAAAGTGACCAATTAACATTTCGCCCATCCATGGACACAGATGTCAATTTCTTGAGTCCCAAAGGTTCTAAAACTCGCCATAAAGCATCAAGCAAGTTTGAGGCTGACGTGTGATCTAAAAATTCGGAACTTAGATACCTTGTTATGCTTGTTGATTTTCTTTCTTCCAGAATAGAACCAAAACATCCATCTGAGAACGGTGACTTATTTTATGCTCTGCAGGTCGTCATGTTTTGATGTTTATAGTTCATGGTAATATATCGTACGACAACTCCATCAGACTGACCCAAAACATGATCCAAGTCAATTAAATGACTGAAGACATCCATACATTATCTAGCACTGTCAAAATCTGCAACTGACAACAAGCTGGAACGACACAGTCTAACCATTTTTCACCACGCATGCATTTCTATCTGTAAGTAATACAGCACGTCATAGAATGAACGTTTGAGTCAACCGACCCAATTGTTTGCTGGCCTTGGCCAAGCATTGACAATTTTGCGTAGCCACATATGCATGTACATCTATACATGGGCCTTATAGAGACAAAAAGCCCTAGTATATGACTGCACAATACACATGTATACACCTATTACAAAAAGCATCAAATAATTCAGTTCAGAAAGATGTCAAGACGCTGCTTACCAGAATTTCACAAATTTTCATTGTCTGAACCCAGACCCGTTGTCACTAGCGGATATATTGTATGAACATATCTACATGTTTATGACTTTCTTTTGTGTAACATACTTTTTGTAGAACCAAGTCAGAGTTGGTGAAACAACGGAAGAAAAAAAATTTAGCACATGTAACAAGAATCAGTGGATATCAAGTAGGAATAAATAGCAGTAAATACCACTATCTGCGCAACTGAGCTGAAATTCACATACATTTTCATAATTTTGAATTTCACGTACAGTGGACACCCTGTAGGACAAGCTTCTCGCTAACTCCTTCAAAAACCTTCGTCTCCTTTTCATGGTATACATGTATGTGTAGGTACCAGGGCTGGGGTGTCGGTGTCGTGCCCTTTTTCCCGGTGTCGGTGTCGTGATTTTTAGGGCCGACACCGACCTTAAATTTTAGCTGGAAAAATAAATTGTTTTATCGCACAAGGATTTCCTTCTCTTTGCAAATAGTAATATTTTCACTAAAACGGACTGGAAGGCTCTTCCTTCACACGAATTGGGAATGAATTGAGTGGATTGCTGAATCAATTGTTTTGAGTGATACGGTATCACCTTATCACATGTAATCATAATAAGCATCTTCATTTTTGTCATCATTCACTGTTTATTCAATTAGTCATCATATCCATTGTTTCACCACGTTTCATAAGCATTGTTCATTATTCATCGCATCACTTTCAATTTCAGAGTCATTTTGTTGTCATTATTTTTTAGAAAAGCAGTTTGTTTAGAAAATGATGTTTTTTCGTGATCATAGGTCTCCTGAAAGGAGTGCATGACCTGTAGTGTTTCGAGGATTATTATTATTATGAGAAATAATCTTTATTTCCATCAATACATAACGAAAAAAAGAAAGTCAGGGACACGAAACAAAGCAAAAGTAAAGACAAGTCGGTCAATTCAGTCAATTTTATTATTATTATCCGGTGTCGGTGTCGTGCTCGAACCCGGTGTCGGTGTCGGTCAAAAAAAAGCATGACACCCCAGCCCTGGAGGTACATGATCGAGGTACTGATAGTTAAAAAAATCATCACACTCTGGTAGTCTTTGACACAACGCATTCAGTTTTTGACAGCGTATAGATCAATATCTATGCGTCTATTTAACATATATGCGAGTGCCACCAGAGTAGTTAGACAACAGATGGAGCGGAGAGCCTCCAACCGACAAATGTAGCGAATTGGATGGCTTTCAGAACAGCTCCTTTAGACAGGAGGCGCGGCTAGCCTCCAGCCGGCGAATGCAGCAAATTGGAGAGCTCCTTCGGACAAATAGATCGGAGCGCCTGCAGATGGGCAAAGCATCGAATTGGAAACCCACCATAATAGATCCAACAGATAGATGTCACGGAGCACCTACAGCCGGGAATGCATCAGATTGGAGAGCTTTCAATCTTCTTCAGACAAATGCACGGGAGCGCCTCCAACCGGGAATGCATCAGATTGGAGAGCTTTCAAAACAGCTCCTTTAGACAGATGGAGCGGAGAGCTCCAATAGTTCAGCTTGTTTAGCTTCATGACTTTGATTGGTGGACGACATCCTCCACAGAAATCTTCAATCAATCAGCAAAGCTTGTTTTCCATTGTTACAATACCACAATACCAGCAGATTCTCTGCTAGCTGCAAAATGAAAGAGGTAATCAATCAGAAATAGACTTACTGGACGATTCCTCTACACTTTCCGGAGTCACATCCTTGATCGGGCCAGCTGCGTTCACTCCACTTGATTCATTAGCCTCAACGTAGTGCACACCTTGTTCTGGAAGGCAATTTGGTGAAAATAAGACAGGACTAAGATAGTAAACGGAAATATAGTGACCATGCCATGCTGTATGAGGACATGATTTTCAGGATAGAAATCCGATTTATTTCATTTCTTTAAGTAATATTACTAGAATGGACAGCTGCGGTTTTTGACGGTTAAGAAATGACTCACAAGTGCACCCTTGCTATCGTCACGACTTAACCACGGCGTAGTGTTCTGCGATTTTGTTGTCGCCATTCTAGTCTAACTAATGCGCAATAATATTAATCGGATTTCTATGATTTTCAGAATCAGCTGCCTTTCCATATTTATTAATTTATTTCAAAAGCATGATTTGAGTTGCATACCGTCGATAAATATTTCTCAGCCACTGTGCAATTGAAAGTTTCACGTACAAATGTTCGTGGAGTTGTCGTTTGATGGAGAAGAGGTGAAGGGGACTCAAGGAAAACGTGATTGGTGAATAATTGTCTCTTTAGTCATCACAAAACTCTACTTATCATCGATAAACACTTCATGACATGAGTCCTATTGACCAACATATTCTTTCATTCGTAATTCACTAATTCGATGTTTTAGTGCTTTTTGGCCATTGGTCGACAGACAGATTAAATTTATGTTAGAAAATCAACTTTTCTCGACTGAAAGTGCATGAAAACTGTGAAGAAGTGAAATGGACTACCTGAAAGAATTTCTATTCCTCCCATTTCTATCATCTTTTCTCTATTTTTTATTTGAATTTTATGTAAGGTTTGCTTGTTAATGATACATTAACTAAGATCTTTGACACCAATATTGAAGTTCCCTGAAGATAGCTTCGTGAGGAAGGGTCAATGGAGTGATAGCGCATTCTTAGGACCAGGGTGTCCACCCTATCTGAGAAAAAAAATCACGTACAATTCACGTACATGACAAAAAATTCACGTACCACTATTTCAGGCCAACTTGCCCGGCAAGCAACAGTTGGTTGAGTCAAAATCATTCAAAAACACTACCCACAGCAACTGCTCAAAGAAATGCAGTAATGAGATCTTTACAGTAGAAAGATAGTTCTTCAGAACTATCTTGTGTACACACTGCACACATAATAATATAAGTGCATTCGATGCTGTCTTGTATACACACTGCACACATAATAATATAAGTGCATTAGATGCTGTTTTGAAGCCATCATTTCACAAATAAATGGTATTTTTGGCCACTCAATAATCTCTAAATACAACATAATTCACGGCTATAAAAATCAAGGGTAATAATAGTAGGGTTTGTGCTTTTAGATTTCTAAAAGCAGATTAAAACCAAGAATATTAGTGTGCATATTCAAGGAGATAACTTTTTATTTCTTTTAAAAACATCAGGATAAAAACAATAGACTGAGTCTACCATAGCAAAAAAACTAATCAATCTAAAAGTCTTCCAATAGTCGGCGCTTCCGTTGTGCACATAAGTATGAAATTTCCGCTTCCTTCTCCTTCTCCCTTGCCTCATTCAATTCAATAGCTTTCCTTTTTCGGATGGACTTCGGAGCAATATTTAATCAATGAAGGGATCAGTTCAATGAAACGTTTTGCAACGTCAAGATTTTCACACCACCTGATTCGGCAAAACTTTTTCGGGAACTGTTTGGGGCCAGTGATTTCGATAAATTGTGCTCGTCTAAGAGGCGAATTTTGAAAAACAAAGCAGGAAAGACCTAAACTTTTCTACGACTACTGAGCATTCGCAAAAGTGACCAATTAACATTTCGCCCATCCATGGACACAGATGTCAATTTCTGGAGTCCCAAAGGTTCTAAAACTCGCCATAAAGCATCAAGCAAGTTTGAGGCTGACGTGTGATCTAAAAATTCGGAACTTAGATACCTTGTTATGCTTGTTGATTTTCTTTCTTCCAGAATAGAACCAAAACATCCATCTGAGAGCGGTGACTTATTTTATGCTCTGCAGGTCGTCATGTTTTGATGTTTATAGTTCATGGTAATATATCGTACGACAACTCCATCAGACTGACCCAAAACATGATCCAAGTCAATTAAATGACTGAAGCCATCCATACATTATCTAGCACTGTCAAAATCTGCAACTGACAACAAGCTGGAACGACACAGTCTAACCATTTTTCACCACGCATGCATTTCTATCTGTAAGTAATACAACACGTCATAGAATGAACGTTTGAGTCAACCGACCCAATTGTTTGCTGGCCTTGGCCAAGCCGAAATGGAAGTAGCACAGTTGAAGATGTCTTTTGGGGTGACTAGAATGGACAGGATTCAGAATGGTTACATTAGAGGAACTGCTCATGTTGGAAGGTTTGAGGATAAGATGCGAGAGGCTAGACTCAGGTGGTACGGACATGTGAAGAGGAGAGAGGAGGAATAAATTGGAAGACGAATGCTGAAGATGAATCTACCCGGCAAAAGAAGACGAGGGAGACCGAGCCTAAGATACATGGATGTGGTGTCAGACGACTTGAAAGTGATCGGAGGAAAAGAGGAAGACGCGAAGGATAGAGCTAGGTGGAAGGAACTGATCCGCTGTGGCGACCCTTGATCGGGAAAAGCCGAAAGAAGAAGAAGAAGAATTCTGCCATATCTGCAGCCTTCCTTCGATTAAACGTCGAATATCATTGCCTTTCTTAATATTTCGTAATATAACAAATTCAATTCACTCGTGCATTATGTGGCCATTGGTTTGCTAGCTTGTGTATCTATTCTTGCAGATATGAAGTGAGCGTCTACCAATGTTGCCACCTGGAAGACGATAGACCGGTCCAGATAGAGCAACAGTTCTTCTCCATTGGGTATAGAGTAAATCTGGACTTGATCCATTCATTACCTTCATCAGACGCTCATTCTTTTCTGGAATATTGTTCAATGATTCAACCTGACGGTGAACAGAAAGTATATTTAAATCCTGAAATTAATCTTTCATTGAGGCTGAGTTGTTTCAAGGATTTTCATTGGGTGATAGTATTAGCGCTTCGTCAGAACTATTTACGTTGAAGTCGCTTTTTGAATCTTCATATAGGTTTGCAGTATTTGTATGTATTAAAGTTTGCCGCCTTTCCGGATAAAAAATATATAATTGAGAACAGCCATGTGTCGGGACGTTTCGATTATCTTTTGTCAACCGATTTCTGACTTAAGAACATTCACAGAATCAACAGAATCTGAAGTGTCTGTTTGATGTTTGTGTGCTGTATATTTTCCTTCTGTGAATGTTCTTAAGTCAGAAATCGGCTGACAAAGATAATCGAAACGTCCCGACACTTGTCTGTTCTCAATTATATATTTTTTATCCGGAAAGGCGTTTAGCAAACTTTAATACATATTGATCATACCGGGTATGGCCGACACTCTTAAAAAATGTTGGTGTCTTTTCAGTCCACTGATACCTTTCTCAATTTTTCCACAGTCTGTACAAATTATACTCTTTGTTGTTTTCTGATGCATGTTTTTCCATTCTAGCATCTTCCTGAATTAAGCTACATAACATGCTTGCACGTAAGTAATGAAAACCAAATCAAATCATCTACATGCTTCAGTAACAAAATGCTCGCCCTCAGTCGGCTGCATGCTCCCAGAGTTGAACGTCCCTTAGATATCTTATATCATAGATGTCCCTGCTTTTTTATTTACGTCTATGTTTGTCACTAGTTTTCTGCATACAGCTTAAGGTCTTTTGTACTTCTATAACTTAGACTCCTATATACAATGTAGTGGACTGATCCAGGGACTACTAAGATATCTATATAGCTATATAGATATCCTAGTAATCCCTGACTGATCACAGAAGCAATGTGTGCGCGCGAACTGTAGGATCGCTGCAGGGACATCTATGATATTAATCTTATATTAATCACAGATGTCCCTGGATCGCTGCATATTAGTTTATGGAAACACAACTTTCTATGATAGCTTTGCATCTAACATGCTTCATGGCAAGTTAAGTATAAATTCTTTTTCATTTGTGTGGGAGTGAAAAGATATCTCTTCTATGTAAACTGCCGGGAGGAAAAATCACTTTCCAGTCCCACGGGATGAGAAAGCTTACTTTTCCTTCCGCAGTTAACTTTTCTTATGTAAGCTCCTCTATCAAAAATCATTGAAGTCTGTAAACAAGTTATGATTAGCCACTGCCTGTACTTGAAAAGCGCATCGCCAGAGTGCCAATAACTATCAGCAATTCCTATCTTCACTTGCTTTGCGAACAACATATGATATTTACTTGTTGTATACACTATATGCATCTAGGAATCTATGTTCTATGATTTCAGACAATGTCACTACTTACTTAAATAATGTTTTACGCAACTTAATACAACCCATACATTACATCATAGGAGCTGTGGTTTGTACAAATTTTTATGAAAATGACACATTTTCGAGCGCAGCAGATCATTTAAATAATACAAAATTTGATCTGATGACCAATGAATCAATGAAAATTAAGCCTACTGATAAAAATGCAGGGGCGTAATGATGACTCAATGACTGTTGTGACAGACATAAAAACTTTCAAAAGGCACCATAGCAAAATCACAGATATACTTTCTCTATGCAGACAGATCACAGATATCGCATGCCGTCAATGGTCAAGGTGATTGATGAAGCACTTATACCCGAGGCTTCAAATTTCAAGCATTAAAAATGATCAATACGGATCAACTGGTAGAGAGGCTGAATCATAAGACCAAATATAACAACTTCATCTGACCGAAGCTAGATAAGTGACCAATAGAGATATAGATCGATAGATTAGTTAACGAGGCGCTGCCAAAAATAAATATCTTCAAATGGTATAGGAGAGCGAGCATTTATAAAAAGAAGTGTTATCAGCATCCAACCGAAGTCAGCACGGAATAGCGAAAAATATAATCGTCATAAAGTATATATCAGTTACTTACATTGTAAGCTGAAGAATTGAGTTGAATGCTGAAAGCAACATTTCAATCACATCAGTTCCTAAGTTCTTTTCTAAGTACGTGTAGGTCTACTTGTTCATAAGAACTTACTTAAAGTAAACATTTTGTGCAAGTCCGTAAATCATTCGTAGTTTTTATCTTGAATAACTTTATTGATTTGATAGCCTCTCACAATAAAGCATTACAAGAATTCATTTTAGTCCGGTACCAAGAACGAGTGTCTGGAGAGAACAAGGCCGAAAATGAGACTTTCACACTGATGTACACCCCATGCCTACTACGAATCTACCCGTCTGCCGAGTTCTAGGTAGCTCCTCATCTTGTCAGACAGGACCAAAGAAAAACACATGTTAATCCAATAGGACGCAAATTGCAATATTCGTCAAAAATGAAAACGAATGTTTCCTCTGGTAAGCTGTACTAAGTCTAGAACCACAATTTTTGACAAGGAATGTATTCAGGTCATTTCTTATCATGTTCATGAACATTTAACTATGGTGCCTAACACATTCAGATTTGGCAAGCCTCCTACTCTCGGCAAGCACCAATATGTTGTCCCACTTTATCCACATTGAAACACATTCGCGCATACATCGCCGATCACATGCATGATAATATCACATACACATGATAGGAAACTAACTGAAGACGTATAGACATATCATGCCGAAAATCATGGTACTAAACTTAGTACTTTTCAGTTGATAAGAGAAAACAACAGCCAAAAACTGCAGTATGCCTCCCATTGGGTTTGCATGTGTTTTCCTTTGTTCCAGTCTGACAAGAAGAGGAACTAACTAGAACTCGGCGGACGCGTAGATTCGTAGCAGGCATAGGGTGTACATCATTGTAGGAGTCTCATTTTCGGTCTCGTTCCCTGCAGAACTTTGGTCAGACTGCCGGAAAATATGGGATTCTATAAGATACAGGACTACCATCGTGTGATAAGAATGGAAGTAAAAACTAATGACAATCTTACCAATGAATGGTTGACGTGTTTCTTCCACGCTTCTAACTATCTCAGGCCGTTCTACGTTTGTACGGCTCTCAATTTCCCGACTGGAACGATTTCCGTAAATAGTTGTCGTGGACGTTTGAGTCAAACAACCATGAACATCATTCACTAAGGAACCAATTTTGCAGTCAGTGAATTGAAATTTGGGATTGGAATCCTGCAAATAGAATATAATTCAACATCGTGGTTCGCTGAGGAGATAAGGGAAACGAAGATCACAGGCATCACAAAATAGCAATTTCAAATCAGAAAGCCTTGGTCCATGGATGTAGGCAGATATTTTTCACTTGAGAATTTTTAGCTTTTTTGTTCACATTTATAAAATTTCATCCAATATTCAGCACATTTCTCATTACAGCAAGTTCTCAATATCTGTTTCTATCTAAATCCACCATATTTCAAATGTGTTGAAAAGTTTCAGAAAGTTTTATTTATTGTTAGATATGTTGCAAGACGACCTTTCATATTTGAAACCAATCCCTACATAATGTATTATCGGGTACCGCTAAAAAAACGACCGGAACTTTTTTTTATGCCGACACCGTAAGTGATGAATCAAAAATATGCGTACCGAAGGCATCGCTACAAACAGTGCGCAAATTAGAGCTGCAGAGTTCACTATCAGATAGTTTCCAACCGCTATCCTGGCATGCCCCGATGCGTGAGATGTGCATTATGCTGTGTTTAGGACACATTCGATGTTTTCCGTGCTTTTCTCTGATTGACAAGTCTCCCACTTCATGCCGACCCATTCTCAATGAAAAGCTAACTGATTCGGGTACCTACAGATGACCCTAGGAGACAGCTGGGCATCCATCAATTGGGAGCGGTCATTCGATGGGTTAGACTTCGGTAGTGTGACCAAGTATAGAGGATAAAAGAGGACTCCTGGCCGAAGAAAGTTTTTCTTCTAATTTTTTTATCTCATCCCTGCCTCACCGAAAGCATGAGACCATACTAGTAACCTCGTGGTAGGATAGCCTTTTAACTCTCACCAGGTTAGGGTTAGTAACCTATAGTGAGATTGGTGGTACCTCTCGAGGCGGACATTCTCAAACAGACTGACCACTCCGGAAGAAGAAAACAAGAGACGGGTCGCTGGTAGTATGGAACAGCGATTAAGTTCACTTCATGGAGTATGTTATATCTGGACATGGTAGGTATTAATTTCAAACGTTGCGTATGCCATCAAACTCGAATATTACGTATTTTCATCATTCACATCACATTCAACAATTAAGGTGTTTATTTGCCATACATGTAATTGATCTATGTAAATATACATGCACGACCACGAAGAATATGCATTTGCGTAGATCCGGATTTTTTTCCCACTTTCTGACGAAAGCATGTCTTTTGAGGACTACTCGGACAAAAATGGATCAAATGACTTATTTTCACGTCTGCGATATTTTTTTGATATGTGTAGTATACGAAGCAATGTTTCACAAGCTGAAGAAAGTCATTGAACATACCTGAAAATCGGCTTAGATTTGTGAATTCCCTAAAAAACGTATGTCCTAAGCACCAGCACCACCAATTCAATCCAATCTCTACCATGTGATATTACTTTAAAACGGATAAAATGCATCTGGCCAGATGGTCAGCCTGCTCAATTACATTTTTAATACACTATGAAGTT
This sequence comes from Prostheceraeus crozeri, assembly GCA_907163375.1. Taxonomy (NCBI): domain Eukaryota; kingdom Metazoa; phylum Platyhelminthes; order Polycladida; family Euryleptidae; genus Prostheceraeus; species Prostheceraeus crozeri. The sequence continues at coordinate 53,736 of CAJQUW010008388.1, forward strand.
GATATATCTCAGTGCATGAAGAACTGGGGTCCAAAAAGTAGATGTCCTCAATTTGCTGTGTCCCGTAACCGACGCCCTCAATTTTCATCTGATACATCATAACATGAATCTAACCAACGAAACATCTTTATTGGTTGTGAACAAAACGTTTCATCGGTTACAGCTATATTGAATCAATGACTAATGTTTGGTGATCAACATCATCAAAATAATTGTACTTTTCCTACCAAAAAATGTCCCGTAACCGACGCCTCCTTACAATAATCAGATCAAATGCTAAATCAACATCAGCGCATAGCAACGAAGTCCATGAACTGCGGCAGCGGTTGCGGGAGAGTGAAAATCAGTTAATGCCAAAAGCCAAAAGCGTCAGGAATTAGAATATCTTAACAGAAAAATCCAAAATAGCCGCGAAAACACTCGAATGTTACCAGATTACCTTACAAATGCATATAAACACCTAAGGTTGTTGTATATCCCGGGAAATGATTGAATGATTTCCCGGGATCCCGGGAATTTCCCGAGAAATAAATTAGTAAGGTTTATAAGCCGAATACATTGATGATAGATTATCAACAATATTTTAGAATAACTCGAGGGTAATATAACATGTAAATACATACAGTGGTGATAAAAAAATGGGACAGCTACATTTTCATCAATTTCAATCGCTTCTCCTGCCTTTTATATTTGTTGAACAGCAAGAAGGCATACATCATTTAAAAGCTAACTTTCCAAAGATTCTAATGACCTATAAAACTTGGGTATTCATAAAAACATGTTCTTGACAGAGCTCCCGACAAGTCGTAATAAATTATTCAAAAATTTAGGTGTCCCATTTTTTGAACAGCACTCTAGTTTGACCCCTCTTCTTTTAGCAGAAGTAACTTGATAAGATATTCGAACCTGATGTTACCGAGGTTATGATTACTTCGGTAAACATTTCCGCTAACTTCGATCACTTTAATTCAGTGAATGACAAAGATCTTATTACACGTATGATTATGGTAACATTAAAAATTCTAGCTAGAATCTCTCTCATTTTCCACCGGGTTAACTGTAGATTTCAAACTTAGTAAATTCCTGTTAATTCATAGAACATTTCAAAACTTCAGAATAAGCGTAAACATATGCAATGTTATTGAAACACAAGCTGTAGTATATAGTTTATTATATATAAACTATATTATATAATATATAGTCTTCCAATTACAGTTTGTTTATTGTTGAAACCGAAATTACACATAATACAAAAGAGCGACATATCTATCCTATTAATATCTTTGCTGTAACTAAATCACAAATATTATGTATTTCCCGGGAAATTGATTTCTCGAAATTAGCTGATTTCCCGGGAAATCCCGGGAAACAACCCTATAAACACCCATGCATGGAAATTGAAAATTTATGAATCACATATCACGGATTGAAAAATTGTGAAGGTATTTATTTTTTTGCTTCTAAGGTAGCATGCTTTGTATATACGTGTATTTTATCAAAAGGCAGTGCATTTTAACTTCTTTAGTACCATGAAAAGTATAAATTTTGCTGATAATTGTGTTTATGCGTTATGAATACAGATTTTTACTGAACTTGTGGTAGATATGTAGATCGTTAAGTAATTTCGGGACTCTGGTAAAAATGGAATTATTAAAATTTTCATCATTAAAATGTTTTAAGCAAACATTTTATAAAAATCCCTCGACTTAGGATGACAATGCAATACATTTTTACCTTCGTTAGATCCCTAGTACCATTATTTGATGCAACTTATTTTCTATTCAATAAAACGAATCAAGATATATTCAATAATATACATGCAAGTTATTGTGTTTTCTGGGGGGGGGGGGGGGGGGGGGGGGGGGGGGGGGGGGGGGGGGGGGGGGGGGGGGGGGGGGGGGGGGGGGGGGGGGGGGGGGGGGGGGGGGGGGGGGGGGGGGGGGGGGGGGGGGGGGGGGGGGGGGGGGGGGGGGGGGGGGGGGGGGGGGGGGGGGGGGGGGGGGGGGGGGGGGGGGGGGGGGGGGGGGGGGGGGGGGGGGGGGGGGGGGGGGGGGGGGGGGGGGGGGGGGGGGGGGGGGGGGGGGGGGGGGGGGGGGGGGGGGGGGGGGGGGGGGGGGGGGGGGGGGGGGGGGGGGGGGGGGGGGGGGGGGGGGGGGGGGGGGGGGGGGGGGGGGGGGGGGGGGGGGGGGGGGGGGGGGGGGGGGGGGGGGGGGGGGGGGGGGGGGGGGGGGGGGGGGGGGGGGGGGGGGGGGGGGGGGGGGGGGGGGGGGGGGGGGGGGGGGGGGGGGGGGGGGGGGGGGGGGGGGGGGGGGGGGGGGGGGGGGGGGGGGGGGGGGGGGGGGGGGGGGGGGGGGGGGGGGGGGGGGGGGGGGGGGGGGGGGGGGGGGGGGGGGGGGGGGGGGGGGGGGGGGGGGGGGGGGGGGGGGGGGGGGGGGGGGGGGGGGGGGGGGGGGGGGGGGGGGGGGGGGGGGGGGGGGGGGGGGGGGGGGGGGGGGGGGGGGGGGGGGGGGGGGGGGGGGGGGGGGGGGGGGGGGGGGGGGGGGGGGGGGGGGGGGGGGGGGGGGGGGGGGGGGGGGGGGGGGGGGGGGGGGGGGGGGGGGGGGGGGGGGGGGGGGGGGGGGGGGGGGGGGGGGGGGGGGGGGGGGGGGGGGGGGGGGGGGGGGGGGGGGGGGGGGGGGGGGGGGGGGGGGGGGGGGGGGGGGGGGGGGGGGGGGGGGGGGGGGGGGGGGGGGGGGGGGGGGGGGGGGGGGGGGGGGGGGGGGGGGGGGGGGGGGGGGGGGGGGGGGGGGGGGGGGGGGGGGGGGGGGGGGGGGGGGGGGGGGGGGGGGGGGGGGGGGGGGGGGGGGGGGGGGGGGGGGGGGGGGGGGGGGGGGGGGGGGGGGGGGGGGGGGGGGGGGGGGGGGGGGGGGGGGGGGGGGGGGGGGGGGGGGGGGGGGGGGGGGGGGGGGGGGGGGGGGGGGGGGGGGGGGGGGGGGGGGGGGGGGGGGGGGGGGGGGGGGGGGGGGGGGGGGGGGGGGGGGGGGGGGGGGGGGGGGGGGGGGGGGGGGGGGGGGGGGGGGGGGGGGGGGGGGGGGGGGGGGGGGGGGGGGGGGGGGGGGGGGGGGGGGGGGGGGGGGGGGGGGGGGGGGGGGGGGGGGGGGGGGGGGGGGGGGGGGGGGGGGGGGGGGGGGGGGGGGGGGGGGGGGGGGGGGGGGGGGGGGGGGGGGGGGGGGGGGGGGGGGGGGGGGGGGGGGGGGGGGGGGGGGGGGGGGGGGGGGGGGGGGGGGGGGGGGGGGGGGGGGGGGGGGGGGGGGGGGGGGGGGGGGGGGGGGGGGGGGGGGGGGGGGGGGGGGGGGGGGGGGGGGGGGGGGGGGGGGGGGGGGGGGGGGGGGGGGGGGGGGGGGGGGGGGGGGGGGGGGGGGGGGGGGGGGGGGGGGGGGGGGGGGGGGGGGGGGGGGGGGGGGGGGGGGGGGGGGGGGGGGGGGGGGGGGGGGGGGGGGGGGTGGGGGGGGGGGGGGGGGGGGGGGGGGGGGGGGGGGGGGGGGGGGGGGGGGGGGGGGGGGGGGGGGGGGGGGGGGGGGGGGGGGGGGGGGGGGGGGGGGGGGGGGGGGGGGGGGGGGGGGGGGGGGGGGGGGGGGGGGGGGGGGGGGGGGGGTGGGGGGGGGGGGGGGGGGGGGGGGGGGGGGGGGGGGGGGGGGGGGGGGGGGGGGGGGGGGGGGGGGGGGGGGGGGGGGGGGGGGGGGGGGGGGGGGGGGGGGGGGGGGGGGGGGGGGGGGGGGGGGGGGG